>BSCZ01002224.1:0-57119 GCA_027924225.1 Bjerkandera adusta | reverse complement strand
TTTTTTTTTAATTCCACATTCTTGTATCCCGCCACCCGTAAGGGGTATGCAGCGGCTGGGCTAAAGCTAGGTACACCGAGAACAGTAGTCAAGCGTCCATGGTGGTCAGGCCCGCAGGCGCCGTCATCCCAGCATTATTATCGCTATTGTCCGAGTGTCGGGCCCACTCACCGAAACCATGAGAACGGAGAAAGAGAAAGAAAGGAATAGTATACTACTCTGCACCCCCCTGGGCCATCTCCGGCCCGTCTACAGACTCCTGGGTGCCGTACGAGAGTTCTCCGTCCTCATTTTGTGAAGCCTCTCTAGATTGCGAACTACTGGCTGGCGTCTCTCCTCGCAGCCGCTCAATTTCGCTGTCCAGGCTGACCTTGTCCACAAACAAGCGCCTTATCATTTCATTTGGTTCCCATTTATGCGCGTCTTGGCGCTTGACGGGCACATGGGTACCCTTGTCAAAATCGTCCTGATCACGAGCAATAAGCTCGCGATGGCGTTTAACCCACAGTTTGCGGCCTGAGGTCCAGACCCAGATCTTGACATGCGCCTCGCTTGCATTGTTTGGTGCGTTCGCATGTTGTCTTTCGAATTCTAGGGCTTGCTCAACGAGCTCGCCCCACTCAAACGTGGCGATCATTGGATTATCCTCTAGGAATGTCGCAATCTCGTCCGGGTGGAAGCCGATCGTGCCGGCTTGTTCCCTAACATCTTGGGAATCATACATCCCATGCAGCGCGTTATTTGGGTCAGCGTTTATTTGTGCCGCCCGCGTGTTCGCTTCTCTTCTTCTTCTTTCAGCGCTCGACATGTGCCATGTCGAATTCTCTGGTATGGTCCATAGTCTGCACTTCGTCATGATGTGTTCTCTGGTTTCTAGGCTGGTGCGATCGCACCAGCACTTCTTGGGCCCATCTTTCTTGGCCCATTCTCTGTACTCTCCGCATGGGAAGTGATTAGACCAGAATCGGCATAATCGCGCTGTTTCTTTGCATGCCTTAGTTGTGCCCGCAAGGAGTCTAACCCGCCGTTGTCTGCGGTACTCTTTGGCTTCATTTGAATCTGAGTATTCTAGATCCTCACCCCCATCGCCAATGTGGGCACCTTGTCCCCTGGTCCAGTCGCACCCTTCCGCTGCCCATTGGCTTAGGAAGAAGTTGCGCTTCGCGACTTTGCCGAATTTGACGGCGACGTCCGTTTTTAGGAATTCGTGCCCCATGTACACGGCTCCTGACTTAATCAGCGTGTTCCAATCACGGTTGGCTTCCTTGCTGATGTCGGATCTCGCTCTTGAGAACGATACAAACTCCGGGTGGTCGGCTCTTCTTGCCGCCTTCCCAGCTTCCTCATCTACAATTTCGTTGCCTTTGACTCCAATATGACTTGGGCACCATTGCAGGATGATTTTCCTCTCCTTGTCTTCCGAGAGGAATTTTCTCATGAGTTCACAAGCCGCCACTGCAAAGTGCATCGACGGCCCAAGCTTTGGCTTTACGATGGCGTTAGCCGCCGCCACGTTGTCAACGAACACCCTGATCGTTTTGGTGTTCGTGCGCGCCCTCTTGATGGCCTTTTCGATGCCCCCCTTGAGAGCGGCCATCTCGGCATCGTACGCTGTTGCCCTGCCCAGTTTTTGGCTGTACAAGGCGATTTGTTTGCCTTTCCTCGTAACCAACCATGCTCCCGCCGCTTTACTCGGGTCAGGGGCAAACTCATCGTGAATGGGGTCGTCAGGGGACACGCAGGACCCGTCGGTGTACACCACGATCGTGCTTGCATCTTTGTCAGCACTCTCGATTGTTTTGATGATTTTCTCCACATAGTGGACGAATTCATTATCTGGGCTTTTGTTTCTGAGCTCGTTTAGTTGCTCTTCCGTTTTTACCACTTTGGTCGGAACAGTCTTCTTGCGTACTTTAGCGCTTTGTTCGCATCCAATCAGTTGGATGCGACCTTCGAATTCGTCGATGATCCGGTGGCCAGGCCTAGCCTCCTGATGGGTGGAATCAAATACCTCGTTAGATGCGCTAGTCGCAATCTCATTAATGTACTTTATGGGTGACTTTGCATCCTGCTGGATTTCTTTCAAGGGGAAAGGTGCCTTGATGTTCTGGTGGTTTCTGTCCCATCTCCACAGTGGTAATACCGCCCGCGCTGGGTGTCCAAAGTGTGTCGTGCGGATTCGTATAGCCGCGCGCTTCATGTAGGCGTTAATCTGTTGTCTAATTAGCATCAGCCCGGCCATGGCGTTAAGCCCTCCCACTGGTGTGGTGCGGAAGCATCCGGTGATCCATCTGGCTGCCCTGTTCTGGACAACTTGGAACTTCTTGTAGAATTCTGTGATGCCCTTCCACTGCGGGTTCCACCACAGCTGTGCACCATACGTCATGACAGGGAGGACATTAGATATGTACAGTCGCCGTTTGTTGATCGGGTTGAATCCTCGCACCGAATTGCCTAGCATGCTGAGGGCACCAATGGTGCTCATAGCTTTCGTTTTATAGAACCGAATGTGCTCTTTCCATGACAATCTGTGATTCAAAAAGAATCCCAGGTACCGCATTTCTTTCTTAGGTTGAATGACGACATCCTTGCCTTCCAAATTGATAGTAACGCTCGGCCCGATGTAATCGGAGTCCTGCGGATTCTTCCGTCGAAGGAAGTGCATCAGTTCGAGCTTATCAGCTTCGATCCCCAGCCCCATAGCGTTGAGGTCCGCTGCCAATCCGTCGAAGATTCTGGCGACCATACGTGCATTCTGGCCTAGTTGTACGTCGCGTGACGCCCCTTTCGGAGCCGGGGTGGCGCAATATATTAATCCGTCATCTACAAAGAATTGGATGCCGAGGTTTCCCTCGAGAACTTTGTCTGTTGGCGCCCACTTGTGTAGAAGCGGTGCGATGTATAATCCCGATAGTATCGGAGATAGCGCTGATCCCTGTCCGACTCCTGTATTGAAGTCTGTGGGGTCCATCATTTTCCCATTGAACACAAATTGGGTTTTCCTGCCAACGAGATAATTGCTGAAGAATCCGCACAATTTCTTGTCGAATCCTTGTTTTTCTAGGACTTTAACCATGGCGTCATGATTAATGGACGGATAAAACTGCGACACGTCTAGCAACAGTGCCGTCGTGTCAAACCCGTTCTTCCATGCTTGCTGGATATTGTGGACTAGTTGAATGCCCGCATCCGTTGTGCTGTGCTGTATCGTGCCCCCAAACTGCCCCGGGTGCATGATACCAAACTTTTGGCCATCAAATTGCATTCTAGCTGCGATGACCTTTTCCATTAGCTTGCCCATACAGTTGAGCAACACTATTGGCCTGTAGGCTTTCGCCTTGGAGTAGTCTGGCTTATTCGGTTTGGGGATGACCACTGTCCTCGACCGTTTGAAGATCGACGGGTAATACTCAAATTCGACACACGCGTTGAATATTTTCTGAAGGAAAAGCAATGTTTGGGGCGTAGCTAGCCCCTGCGCTTCCTTATTGAGGAAGATCCGTTCTTCCGCAATCGTATATTTCAGCCAGAACCAGCTAAGCCTGTCAGGGCCTGGAACTGACGTATTACTTGTTTTGAGCAGCTGCTCCTCGATCTCGGTGATGCTGATTGGCTCGAATTTTCGTTCAGGCACTTGTTCGATTTCATCAATAACTTTCTCATCCACTTTACGTGGATTGGCGCTGGTGAACTGTTCCTGAAGCACGTCAGCAACATCCTCCAAGGTGTCAGCCGCGCTACCGTCGCTTCTAGTAAGCGCCGTGGTGGCGTCTAGTCGGCGTGGTTTTGTCCACTGGACGAAGTCCCATATTCGTTTGGGATGAATGTCGGCAATGAACGTGTCAAAGTATTCGCGCTTGGAGCTGCGAACCACCTTTTTCATGGAGCGGAACGCTTCCTTCTCCGTTATCTTTGCGGCATCGAGGTCTGCGCCTGCCCGTAGTATGGCGCCCGGATTCCCACTACGCTGGGCCTCGTGGAGTGCTCGCAGTTTTTCACGTGTTGCGGCTCGCGCTTCTTTGACAGCCGTGTTGGCCGTTGAGCACTCTGGGTTCCACCAGGACTTGGAATGCTTCGTTTTACGCGGTTTCTTGGCATGCGCCTTGAAAGCCTTATCCATAATTTCCTGTAGCGCTTCGCCAGCGCGCTCCAGATCCTCCACACTATCAATGGGAGTACTCGCGATACGGGCAATGCCTTGGGATATGGCAGCGCTGTATGCTTTCGCTTCCGGGCCCATTGTTGGGATAGTCGGCTCAGGCTCCGCTTCGGGGCATATGGGCATGCACCATCGAAGGACCGCATGGTCGCTCTTGTGCCGACCGTTCATGTCAATTTGCAATTCGTTATATTGCCCGAGTTGATTGTCAACCCATACTAGGTCCAGAACGCCCTCCCGTACCTGAGCGTTATTGGATCGCCACGTGGGCTTTCCATATTCGTCATTTAGCATGCCCAGATTAAGCTGAGTCATAGCTAATTCAATAATATCGTCGCCAGCATTTAGGTGTTCGCTGCGCGTCTTGCTGGTACTGGCCTTTTCCGCCTGGTCCCAGAAGGGGTGTCGAACATTGAAGTCTCCTGCCATGAAGCATATTGGGGGAAACCGCCCTGCTTCATCAAGCATGGCGTTAACAGCTGCTCTCGTGTTACTGTCGTTATATGCGTTGATGAACGTGAACTGTCCCGTCGGCAAATGCATCGTAATGACCAATACGTCATCATGCTTGATGACGTTTTCTCTCACTTGTGGGCTGGCTTTCGCCCAGCGTCTGTTAATGTATACCGCCACTCGGGAGTCTTTTCTGGCGCCAAGGCACATAAAGTCCTTGTGACCCACTGTGTTGTAATACGCATCGCCGTCGTCCTTTTTGCTAGACGCCACATTTTTGATGTGCCCCCAGAATATCTCTTGGACGCAGATAATGTCCGCGTCCTTGTTGGTTTCGAGTAGCATGTGAGTGTTCTCGTTGGATTTTTGTACGTTTGCACTGACACATCTAAGCGGTTGCGGTGCATTATCATTCGACTTGTCCGCAGCACCCTCATTGCTGTTACGGTTGCTGCTATGGTCCGTGTGTTGCGCTTCGGCTTGGAGTTGCTCAATGTCTAGCTCCGGCCCGAAGTCATCGATCATGTTGACGTCATCATCCGTGTTATATGCCGTGTCATCGAGTGGCTCGGCCGGCTCTGCTTGCGGATTATCCTCGGCATGGAAAGTGTCCGGGCCGTAGTCCCCAAGATCAAAATTGTACCCTTCCATGATGTCACCCTCGTCCACCTGACTTCCCCCCTCAGAGAAGTCGCTCGGTCTGGATGCATCTGGTTCAGGTTCTATATGTGGCTGGGCTCTAGCCCATTCTATGGCTTCCAGCTCCGTCATGTACATGTCGTCACTGTCCGGTTCATTCCGATCATAGTCATATGCATTGTTTTCGCTTTTCTGATAGTCTCCCCAGGGCAGACCTTAAAAGACGTTGTAACTCCGTTCGTCTAATATAAGGTCTGCTAGTAAATAAGCGGGTTTGATAGAAGGGGGTCGTTACGAAACGCGAGTTCGGAAAGATCCGAGAAAAGCTGCCATTTTAGGCAGCCGTCCGAGCACTGTTTCGATACGCGCAATGCGTGAACGAGAAGATGGGGGTCCTATTGAGCTCAATTGCAACTGAGCTGGGGAATCCATGATAGGGAAAAATATATTTTGATTTTAGCCCGATTTCTAGAGCGACCGTTCCCTCACCACGGGCTTCGAAGGGTGTGACAGGTGTTTCCTCCGACTAATGGCATAAACGTCGTTTGTCTTGGGCTTTAATTCGAGAAATGTCATGCGCTGCCAATTTTAAGCCTACACAAATATAATTGCGATTTTACCTCGCCGCGTTGTGCGGCTGGACGATTCGCCCTGCTGGGGGCCATGCCCAAAAAAGGCTATTGACCCCCTCCTCATACATGCCTTATTTAGTAGTAGACTACTTTTCTGAGCTCCCTGGATTTTGAGGCTGCGTAGAATCAAGGAAAAGTACGGAGGTTAGAATGCGTTTCGGGGCTCCATCGTGTGAGTGCGGAGGATGAGGTCGTCCGTGAACAGGATCCACCAAGTACCTAGCACGCGCGCGACGCGTTGTCGAGGTTGCGTGGTCCAAATTCCATCTTCCAGTGGGCCTCGTGGGTCGAGTCGCCGCCTCTTCCCTGCCCCGGCGCGAGCAAGGGGAAGGCTGTCTCGACGGACACAGGATTGCGGGCGCGGAAGGCGTAGGACGATGTGCAGTGCCGATGTTCGCGCGTGTGGCACGACCGCTATGTCGCGAGAAGCAGCGGTTGTAGGGCTGTGAAGGCCGCAGAGGACATGTTTTCCGTGGTCAGTGGGCAGTTATTGACTGGGGTAACAACGCGATAAGCAAAGAGGACAGTGCCGAGGCGCGGCTGGATACGACGATAAGTAATGTTAGCTTACATAATGTATTGCTGTGTATGGCTGTGAGGATTGGATTTGGGGCTCCGCTAAAAGCCCGCTTCCGTATCACTGTCGACACCGTTGGCCAACCCTCAACCATCACTCTCCTCGACCAACACTCAACGACCATGGCTGAAATCCGCAGGAAGCTCGTCATTGTCGGAGATGGTGCTTGCGGAAAGGTCGCTCTCCTCGCTCGTCGTCCCCGCCCCGTCGCTCACCTCCTTTCCAGACCTGTCTGCTGATTGTCTTCTCGAAAGGAACGTTCCCTGAGGTGCGTCGTGCTCCGCCAGCTCTCGCAGCCTGCCCGCTGCGTCTCGTTGCTCACGCGGCGCCCGCACACAGGTCTACGTCCCCACCGTGTTCGAGAACTACGTCGCCGACGTGGAGGTTGATGGCAAGCACGTTGAGCTGGCTCTATGGGATACCGCCGGCCAGGAAGACTACGACCGTCTGCGGCCGCTCTCGTACCCCGACTCCCACGTCATTCTCATCTGCTTCGCTGTCGACTCGCCGGATTCACTAGACAACGTCCAGGAGAAGGTGCGTCGTCGTCGCTCGCGCGCGCTAGTTGCTGCGGCCCGTGTATGCTGACCGAGCTCCCAGTGGATTTCCGAGGTCATGCACTTCTGTGCTGGCCTGCCCATCATCCTCGTCGGATGCAAGAAGGATCTCAGACGCGACCCCCGGGTCATTGAGGAGCTCCGCAAGACGAATCAGCGCCCGGTCACACCAGAGGAGGTACGTCGTCTTGTTCTGTCTCATATTCGGCGCCCGAGGAGGAGCTCAACGCCGTTTTTTGCGTTCGTGTCTCAGGGTATGGCGGTAGCGCAGAAGATCGGCGCCAAGCACTACCTAGAGTGCTCTGCCAAGTCGGGCGAGGGCGTGCGCGAGGTCTTCCAGTACGCGACCCGCGCCGCTCTGCTCTCCCGCCCCGGCGGCCGCAGCAAGAAGCACCATTGCGTCGTGCTCTAGACATTGGTTTCACGGTCTCGTTACGATCATTTGGGCTCGCAGTGGCGCGGCCACAGCACTCCGTCTGTTCATGTCTTAATACCCCATGCCGTTCGGCGTAGTACTGTTTTCTTCGCATCGCAGTGACCCTCAGTGTGCGCAGGTGCAGTGCATGCCTCACTCCTCATACGACCCTGGCCACATCCTCTTTTCGTCTCGCCCTTCCTTTTTACACTCCCGTTCCTCTCTCCTCTGCATCTCTTCATTTGTAAGTATGATATAAGCTCGAGTGGATGATAAAGTATTTGCGGAATACGGCTCGTGTGCGCCCCAAAGGACTGTCGAACCATTTCTTTTACCGAATAACTCGACTTCGGCTAGCCTGTTTGGTCGGTCTGGAGCGGCGCTGGAGAGTCGCGTACGTATGCCAGCGCAAATCGTTATCGCGCTCCTGCTTCTGTCGGCTGCTTTCTACTTCCAGAAGCTCTGCGACTCCGAGTTCCCCACTCGCGTCTCTGACTGGGTCGCTCCCTAGGTCGCCTCCAGACGGTTCTCGAAATAACCTGAGGAGTTGACGGAAATCTTTTAATTGACGAACAGATCTGAAGGATAGAGAAAACTAGGAGGTTCGCGAAACCAGTCGAGAAGTTACGGTGGCGAGTGCGGTTCGGTTCAGTTTCTCTTCGGGGTTTGCCGATAAGTATATCAATCTATCAGATCGTTCTCACGCCCGAGAACCTACCCTCACCATTCCCTGAAGTTGCCACGAAGCGTGCGCTCGGACACCGGATTACACGGCTTACTGTCTAGAGGCGGCAATATTCACGGCGGTTTTCGCGATGTGAATCATCGCGACCATGAAATTATCCGAGTCGCGCAGGCACGGGGATGGCTGCTTGTTCAAACTTGGTTATAACACCTGGATCTCTTTTCGTAGAAGTAGTGTCTTGTACGCCTAGTTGTTACCGTATATCAATTCCGATTTCTGTCTCCATCCACTATTGACCACTCGAATGTCAAGAAGACATGTCATGGCGCGTCATACAGCGCTTACGCGACCTTTACTGGTCTACTGCGTTCCTCCATGTCAGGAAACCTCCCGCACGAGATCCTGGACCTCGTCCTGCTTCATGTCGCCGGATTCTCCGACGCGGTACCCTGGGAGTTGCAGAAAGACCTCGCGAGATGCGTGCAGGTCTCCCGAGCGTGGGCCCGCGCGGCAGGGATGTTCCTGTCTCAGTCTCTGTCGCTGTGCATTCCATATCGCCAATGTGAGTCTTCGACGCATGAGCAGGGCTCCCTTTACCGTTGATTACTGACCTATTGGCGGCGTCAGACGGTGCCAACTGCGACACTTGGAGCGAGTTTGTTGAGTCCGTGCGACAATCACCGCACGGCAGACGCAGAGTGGACACTCTGTCCATCTCGGATGTGTTCGAAGATGATAATGAGGACAACCTCCCCATTCCCGAGGTCGACTTGAGCTCTCTGGCGCGCCTTGCCATGACTCTTCCGAGGCTAGAGTGCATCGAACTTGCGTCTGTCAAGCTACGCGTGACGACGAGTCAAACGCCGCTCCCCCGATTCCCTGCGACGCTGGTGAAATTCGTTTTTGACACATATGGCGACGGGAACGAATACACCATGACCGAGTTTATGGACACTCTCCTCCGGTCCATCTGCCGTGTCGAGACATTGGAAATCTCGAACTGTGTTTTCATACCGGACTCACAAATCCGCCCGAGCAATATCCGTCTACCTTACTTCCCAAATCTATGCACTCTCGTCTTGCGCGGCAACACAGGAATGATTCACATACTCAAAGATCTGGCCTCTCTCGCCAGAGACGGTCATGCGCGGGTGCTCAGCGAGGTCTCGCTGGGTATACTGTCCCCCAACGACATCAGAAAGCTATCCCATTTTCTTGTATTCATGAACGTCCATCTCCGTATCCTCACGCTGCAACTAGATTTCCAGAATTACTATCCCCTTGACTGTGCGTATCCTGGCGGTATCCGTCCGTTCCACTAGTAACACACGCTCCGACAGATGGTGTTGTAAAATTGGCATGCTGCCCAAACCTCAATCGCCTCTGTTTTATAGTCGACCATGACGGCGTCCGACGGGCCAACTACGCTGCAACGTGGGGATATATGGCTCGTATCTTCCAAGGCCTCGAACTGCCCGCGCTACGCATGCTCACGTTTGAGTACACGGAAGCTGCGTCCATAGAAGACCACGAGGAGAGGAACGTTCACCTTCCGCGTCGTGCGATGATAGAGCTGGAGCATGTCTTGCTCGCCATGCCAGGAAAGGTGGCGTTCATTCCGCCGGAGTGGGATGATAATGGAGCTTTCGGGGAGCGCGATCGCAGCCATATCCAGAGGGCCTTCCGACGACTCGATGCGCTGAAAAAGCTGACATTCCACGCTAGTCGCATGTGATCTGGGCTTTGTCTAGGAATTTGGTAGCCACGTCACCTTCCACATATAGACTGTCCGGCGTTTGCCGAGGACGAGGGATTTCGGACAGTTGCCAACCATGATTCACAGACGACCATCTCGAGCAGACCCCACGACGACGTTTCCTCGTCCTTCGCTCTAAACTGACTATACCGTCGCCTGTGGGGGACGAGGAAAGGGAGACGCGCTGTTACAGCTCTGTGGTGAGTTCGTCTCTCGCAGTCGCGCACGCCGGCGACTGACATGCACACAGAAAGAATGGCGTTCTACACCGTCTCGGCACACGCACGCCAGACCCAGGCGTCGCCCTCGATCAGCATGGAGAAGGGAGCGTACCGCATGCGCGCACCGACAAAGCGAGCACAGGCCTCGAACCTCCGCCGCTCATACAACGCAAGCAAGGACGGCCTACCCCAGATCATCCGTGAAGAACGCCAGATGGCGGTGCTGGTCATGCTGCTGGTGTGCGCGACATTCGCGTGCTTTGGGAGCGCGTACTACCTGCTGACGACCAGGTGGGATACCCCTGCTGTCCGCCCTCGCGTTGCAAGCCATCGTTCTGACGACCCCCAAGCCCTCGACGTTGACTTCGGCCCCGACGACAGACTATACAAGCACTATACTGGAGAAAGGTTCCTCTCGTACCTCCCACATAGCGGCTTTCATAATCAGCGTATCGCATTCGAGAACGCGCTTGTTTTGTCCCGCCTTTTGAATCGCACACTTCTTGTTCCGCCTGTCCGGCTTGGGAGCGACGCGTTGTTCTATGCGCCGTACGACATGCTTCAAGAGGCGTTGGTGAATATCAGCCAAGCAGAAAATCTATCCTGTTCCTCGGTGTTCGGTGATGCTGTCGAGTGTCGTAAGCCAGCGCATACGCAAATTTCCTGGGACTGGCTCGTCGATCTCTCGCAAATTAAACAGCACCAGAAGCTCCTTCCACGGTGGAATTTCACGACGGACTGGCTCCGTGACGCTCTCGGGATCGGTACATCGGACACGTTTATTCTGCGGGACGTCGCCCGCGACATGTACGGCTTCCAGGACTTCGTCTCCTTTTCGAGCATGAGCGCACGCAAGTACCAGCACATGATCCACCTCTCGACGCTTGCCAATCGCCACGAGCGGCTCCTGCAGCTGGGGACACTCTTCGGCTCGTCCCGCCTACACCTACGCGACCCGCACAACTTCGGGGTGCGCAAGGCGATCCGCGCGGACATGGCAGTGATGAATCCGGTCCTCGAGGAGGCTGCTCTCTCAGTCAGCGGCGCCATGGGGCCCAACTACGTCGGCGCGCACGTCCGACTAGGCGACGGGGCCTTCCTTGACAACGCCGAGGAGAACGTACGACTGGTCTGGTGGCGACTCGTCCACGGCGTGCTTGGGTACAGCATGGAGGAGACTCTGGAGCTGGAACGGTCGGCGTCGCCCTGGTCAGATGATGTGTTCACTGGTCCTCCTGAAGAACTCCCCGAGGTGGACGAGCTGGAATTTCTACGCCTCCCCGCACAAGACCTCAACACTAGCGCTATCTGCCCAGGCTCCGACGGTAATCCATCTTTGAACATCCCTCTGTATATCTCCACGGACTCTCAGGACCCTCGCTCGGATCCGCGCCTCGCTATCTTCGTCCGGACATTCCCTTGCACGTTCTTCCTGTCTGATTTCGACACAGACGGACGCCTCGGCAAACTCGACGCTTTGAGAAACGCCCGCGACAAGCTAATGCTGAAGCCATTCTTGGTGCCGTTGGTGGATGCGATCGTGGCGGCACGCGCTGTGCGCGTTGTGGGCACGTATGGAAGCACGTTTAGTCAGTTTGTTGAGGGCGTTGCTTGGCGGATTTACCATGGGATGGACATCGTGTCGAGGGGGTAACTTGATTGTTGTTTTTGGAGTAACGAAGATAATACGACAGTCTTTCCAGAACTTAAATCACTGCCAATGAGCCACGATAAGCTTAGCCCACGTCGCACCGCGCTTGCCGTCCTCTCAATCCGACTTGATGGTCAATGAGGACGCAGCAGAACCCGACGCCACTACTATAGACAAAATATAGTCACGAATCTTAAAAAGAAAAGAGCGACGATGAGGGAGCTTTCAAAGACGAACAGGGAAGTGACTATCTGCTCGGTCTTAGCAGCTTCAGAAATCGTAAGGTAGGTACGAACGGAAGGTTGGTTCGTTGTCCCCGCTCCCCATTTCCTCCGTATCGGTACAAATTCCCGAGCTCATGAGAAGAGGGAAGGCTCGTTTGAGAAACGTGTCGCGCTCCAGCGTCAACATTTCATCGACTTCGTATTTGAGGCGCACCAAGCACCCTTTGTGCCTCGCCACCACATCCACGAGAAGAGCATCCAGCCCCGCGGTAATTTCCGCATTTTCATCACCGGTCCATGAAATGATGTCCTGCATTCGAATGCACAGAGCAACGGTGTGCAGAACCTTGTTTTTGGATGCCAACAGGGTCACAAGCATGCTGCGAAGAACCCCGACAATGTTCGTACACTCCCCGGGCCGGCGGCGAAAGGTGTCCAAAGTGTACGAAAGCGACTCCAAGTTCTCGCATGACGATAGGTCGAGGGCTTGTCGCGAGTCACAATCAATACTGCAGCTACGCGATCAGAGGTGCCCACTCACTATAGTCGAATGGGCTCTGGTCTACCGGGCAGTTGACGACGAGCCTGCGGAACGCAGGACCGTTGGTGCGCAGAATATTCTGGACACATTCGAACTCTTTCATATAGAGGTTGGTGAGAACCATGGTATATGGGCCGAGAGGAGCGATTCCCATCTCAACTATCACATAGTCCGCGAGGAATGCTCTTCTTCCCGGAGGAAAATTGAGCGGCGCAGAGCCGGGCCCCCCACGACTCACGTGGATGTCACAGGGTCGTCCAATACGGTTGATGAGATTCCACTGGCGGGATTCGGTACACGCAGAGATGCACACTCGTTCGAGCGATACGATAGGAAAGCAAGCAGACGGGCCGGCCGACACGGCTTCCGGGAGGTTGAACAAAGGGTCCAGTAATCGCAGGTCGACCAGCCGGGGGAGCTCTGCGAAAAGCTCGTAGAGGACATCCCAAGATTCGAGGTATTCGTGGGGGAATAAGTGCTTCACGCCGGGATATTGCGGTCTCCTGGTCCACCTGGGCGGAGAGCCTCTGAGAGTCAAGGTGCGGATACAGGCCGCGCAGTGAGGTTGGTTACGGAGGAAGGAGGTGAGCATCGCCAACGTCTTGATTGGCTCCATGACTCGCGAATCTATCGACCCCTCGATCGATGGAAATCTGCACCACCGGCCAACGCTCGCCTGAGCCTCAGGAATAGTATCCCATGGCTTCTCCTTTGCGCGGACCTCGCTAGCGTATGTATAGACGACGTCGCGGAAGACGTGGGGACGTGCGATGGTGCTCCACGCGTGACATACAAGAGAGCAGGCCGACAGGCCACCCAGGGGGTCTCCTTCCCATCCCTCAACGCGTACCACGTCGGCGGGTGTGTGCAGCTCCTCGAGGATCTGATCGACGAGCTCTGGAGGGATATACGGGACCATCGTCTCTTGATAGTGGAATGCTGGGTGTTCGCAGACGGATGTCGAGGAAGTGATACTGGGCGAAGATCAGAGGCAAGGGCACGCGGTTGTTGGACTACCATGCCAGTGGATTCCAACTCCGAAATGCCGACGTTTAGCCGCCAGAGAACAACGAAATGAACCAAGATCACCGGTCGACGTCGTGCATCCAAGCCAATAACGGGGTCACCCCAAGATGTGCCCAGGTTAAATTCGTCTACATTCTTTGCTCTAGGCGCAACGCGATGTCGGGAAATTGGTTGTGAAAAGCGAACTGTGGGAGGAACTGCCGCTCTGGACATCTGCTCGTCTGCCAAACGAGAACGCCCGCACGCCAGTGTGGACAGAAATACAGTGCCCTCACCCAACAGTATTGGGGACTATTGGTTCGAGTATGAAAGACGTAGAATTCCCCGGAAAGCATCAAGTCAAGAGAGCAGAAACCTTTCGCACGCCATTTTCGCTCGACTTCGGATTCTGGAGTGAGTGTACGAGGGCCGAAAAGAAATCAATTCAGCGGGATTGTATAAAAATGTACAACAGTACGGTTCTGACCAGACTCAAAGTCCCCTCTTCTATGACCTCAAACATGAGCTCGGGCGGATGTGCAACTGCCTCCTGGCATCGAGCCTCGGGAACCGACTCCGCACATCCGGCTCGAACATCGAGCCCTCCCCATCCGAGGGCACGAAATACGCCACCGTGACCCACGACAGAGTGTTATGTGTCTCGACGATCTGCGAGAGTACCTCGTCTAATAGGTCGAAGATATCACATACGCCTTGACTCAGTGTGCGTTCGCCCTTGAGAAACACTACTCGTATAACGAGGCGTGCGAGTGGCGCAGTCGATGGGATGGCGCGCAGGAGCGGCACGACGAGTGCTGTCACATCCGGTGCGGCAAGGTCAAACCCGACGTACAAAAGGCGCAGCCGGGTGCACTGTGATATATCCGGGATCGTCGCCAGATCTGTGGGCGAGATTGTGAGCACAATGTAGTACGCCATGATAGGGTGCGTACATTCTGGATTGTGGAACGCGCAACGCACGACAACAGTTTCGAGGGTGGGAGATATGAGGTTGAGGAGTCGCTGAAGCTCTGGGCTCACAGGATGGACCTGATGCCTGCTGCACAGCGTCATCGTAAGGGTGCGTATCGTCTTGACCGCGCCTGCTCGTCTGAGTGCCGAGACGAGGGACTGCAGCCCATACCCCGATTTTTCTATCTCCAGATGATGCACTTTAAGGGGCGGAAAGGCCATCGTTGGAGGCAACATCCAGGTACCATGCATAGGCGCGCACAAATGAAGATGTCGAATGGAGGAGAAGAACATGAGCGGGGCTACGTCCGCGCCCGGTCTATACGGAGGGACGAACAGTTGCTGGTAGTATCCTCTGTGACACGGTAGGATCTTCAAAGCCTGAAGCGACCTGCGCTCGGAGCGATGCGGGATGCGGATGTTGGACAGAAACACGCCAAGTAGATGCAGGATATCGAGTCGCGGACACAATTGAAGCAGGCGAGCGAATACTGTAGAGTCAAGCTGATCTTGAGGAGGGTTTTGACGGAGATTACGGGGAACCTTGGATCGGTTGACGATCTTGAGCTGCCGAATACACCCGCGGACCGTCGGGGTATTCTCCAAAAAATGGCAGAAGAGAACTACCGTCTTGGACGAATTTTCTGGGTCACCGTCTGCGGAGGCGTCAACCCCTTCTGCCTGATCGTCCGACCCGCCTTCTCCAAACTGCTGCTCGAAGCCGCACGTTACGTTGAAGAAGAGGTGGCTCAAGAGGACAGCACGCCATTGGTGGCATACAAGGGAGCACGAAAGGAGACCTGCGAGGCCATTACCTGGCCCTGGGAGCTTTTTCGAGGGTGCAGCCGTGAGATCAGCAGGGCGGAGGTGGAAGGCGATAAGATCGACGAGTTCTATCGGGAGTCGAGCATCGGCTTGTGCGATTTGAGGCATATTTATGTGCTTTTTTTGGAATGAGGGGTCATCAGTAAGGGCGTCGAAGGATGTACGGACTGTGTACCTTGCGTGGATAAGGGCGAATGAGAGTGTTAGGGTAAGCGCGCTCGAATTGACTCATCACGGAAATAGCCGTGGACGCATCGACGCCACAGTCATAGAAATTAGGCTGCTTCTTATCGCACTGTCCATTCATTTCCTGGTTCAACCAATGTAGACCCCAGGAAAGATCTTTAGAGTCCACATCATACGAAAAACAGCCAGCACCCTTGGACACGGTCAAATTTGCTTGGACGAGCGTAAACGGGTATCATCGACGGGACAACCAATGGGTACCAAAGTAGTCATATTACAGTAACATCGCCAGAGTTCAACTGGACACGTAGCTTCCCCATACCGTTGACTTTCTGGAACAACCGGCGGACGTCCGGCTCGAGCAGTGGGTCCTCTCCATCTGAAGACACCATCACCAGAATCCACGGCAGCGTATGGCACGCACAAACAACCTGCGCGAGCGCGTCGTCAACTGCGCCAAATGCCGCGTACACTGCCTCGCTCGACGTGCGTGCACCCCCGAGCAGTGCCGCATGGACGTCGATACGTTCGAGCGGTGCGTTTGGGGGTACAGAGCGCAGGAGTCGCATGACTGCGTCAGCCACAGCCGCCAAGTTGTCGATGCGAAGGTCAAACTCGACTATGAGGAGACGCAGATGGGCGCATGCCGAGAGAAGCGGGACTATGGGTTGCTCTGCGCGGGACGAAGTGCTGGTGAGCGATATGAGGAAGGGGTCACTGGAGCGCAGCATACGTACGCCATCGGAGATTGGGAAAACGGCGGACCTTGACTTTTTCGAGAGTGGGGGAGACGAGGGCGAGGAGCTCCTGGAGGGCAGAGCTCTCGGAGGGCGGGCCATGAATGTAATGAGGTCTGTTACATTGCGTCGTCGTGAGATGCCGTACTGTCTGGGCGGCACCGGATCGCTTGAGGGCCTCGGTGAAAGGTCCCAGCCCATATGCTATCTTTTCCAGCTCCAAGTGGTGTACTTCGAGTGGAGGAAAGGTCATGGTCTGAGGCAACGACCGAAAACGATACACCGGAGCGCACAGATGGAGGTGCTGGATAGACGAGAAGAATAATAGGGGTGCAACGTCTCCACCGTCCTCGTAGCACGCACTGAACCGCTGGTAGCCATCCCCTTTGTGACACGGATGGATCTTCAGGACCTGGAGGGCCTTGCGCTCGGAGGGAGGTGGGTTGTAGGGGCTGCGAAGGAATACACCCAAAAGGTGCAACACATCGAGTTGTGGGCACAGCAAAAGCAGCTTGGAAAACCAGAAGCATTCGAGCTGCTCGTCTAGGGGAGGTCCAGTAATATCTGCGAATAATATACTGGACTGGCCGACGAGCTTGAGCTGCCGAATACACCTGGAGATCTCTGGCGCTGTCTCCATAAATGCGCAAAATTGGTGTATCGTCTTGTACCGACGGCAGAACTCTACGTCTTTTGAGTAATTATCGACCTCAGGAGACAGATCGACAGGCCCCCGGAAGTTGAACGTTATGTTGAAGAAGAGATGACTGAGGACGAAGGCGCGCCACTGGTGACACACCAGAGAGCATGCAAGGAGGCAGGTAAATCCTTCTTCCGATCGCGCAGGGTTTCTGCCCGGCGAAACCGTCAGATCGGTGGGACGGAGGTGGAAAGCGATGAGATCGACAAGCTCTATCGGCACGCGAGCATCGACCTGCGCCATCTGAGGCATGTTGCAGCTATGCGGGCCACGATGTTATCAGAACGATGCGCCAGGGCGTGTTGGGAGTGTGGTAAACGAGAACATACCTCGTGTCGAGCGAGCGAGCGAGTTGGTGAGCGTAGAGAGCGCAGCGCGCTTGAACATGATGATTACGGAAGTTGCCGTGGAACTGATTACACATGGAGAGGACCCGGAAGACCGCTGTCCAATCCAAAAAGTCTGGCTCGCAGTAGCAACTCATCTCACGTTGTGCATCCTAGGGATTTCCTAGGGCCCACCGCGATTCTCCCAAGATGCGCGTGTAGAGCCCGCAACGCACGAGAAATGACTCGACTCCAGCACTTCAAGTTGCATTCTCGTCGGTCAACTTCAAAGTTCGCATCGTACCCATGAAAGGAATCTGGCGTATGCATCAACTGACTGCAATAGGAGCATGCGCGTACAACATGAATCAGAGCCTCAAGTAAGTGTAATGTCGACAGTGGTCACTCGGGGTTGTTTGCCCGCGCTTGCCACCTGCCTTTTTTGTCGCTTTGCACCGCGCTCCACGTTTCGTCTCTACGGGTGCAGGACCACCCTTCGAACCTCCGTACATTACGCCCTATGCGGCGTAGTGTTGCCGATGTTCGGTTCAGGTTCGGTTCGGGGCCTTTTGCCTCGGACCTGAACCTGAACCGCATCTATCATCTCGAACCGGACCTGAACCTGGACCTGAACCCATGTACCAGGTTCAAATGGTTCAGTTCGTGTTCGAACATCGGTTCGAACAAGAACCACGAAATAAAACAGAAAAAACATCATTATTGATGCAACATATAATACTAGTATGTACGCCGTTCTACGAAGCCTCCTCGGGGTCACCTAGAATCTCAACCATGAAGTCATCATCCCAGAGAACTCCTACTGCCTGTGCTTCCATAGCCGAAGATGCGCTGATGAGACCCGTGCGATACGCGTCCTTCAAGAGCTGAAGTGCCTCGAATGTTTCTGGCTTCAAGCGGTTGCGGAGTGCTGTACCCGTGCGGCCGCCACTAGAAAATGCTCTTTCGGACGCAACTGATGAACCTTGGATGGAGAGCAGGTGGGGGGAGGGCGGAAGACGAGGTCGTTGAACGTCGTTGAACGAGAAGATAAGAGATGACACCCGACGGCGCCTGTCTCTTCCGAGTTGAGACAGGTGCGTCCCCATATGGGAAGTATCGAAGTTCGGGGTTCGAACCCGCTTGGACACGGTTCGAACTTCACCCCAAACGGGTGAACCGCAAACCGAACCATGGCCCAATATTCCGAACCGAACACGAACACCAAACCGAACATTTGGTTCGGTTCGAGGTTCACGGTCTGAACCGCGGTTCAGGACCGAACAAAGGCAACACTAATGCGGCGTCCCCACATCTACGCGCAGTGTCCAATTTGCACATCCATCCAGCGCTGGTCCTGAAATAACTCGCATGCGATTGAACGTCCGGATAACCCTTGCGTGCGTCGGAACATCAAATCTCCGAGTCGTGGATGGTGTCGCCAGACTTCTCGGATCCCTTGCACCGTTAGCTATCTTGGAGCATCTGGCCGTCCATGTTACTTTCCCGTCGTCGCAGGGGCTGGTGAATTGATTCTGTGCGTGTGCTCTAGCAGAGGAACTAGCCCGCGTTCTTTTCGACAACCGTGATATTGGACGAAGAGGGTACCGTGGGAATGTAGTACTCTTCTTCCTTCGACCACGACGACCATCTCTTTTTTTTTTGAGGAGCGTCCTTTCCAGGTCGGGGGGATGGCGATCTAACTTGGTTAGTTCCCTCCCCCTCGCTTTCGGCGGCTTTTTGGCCGCCTCTGAGTCGGTGCCCCCGGGGATAAAATGCACTTCTCCGCCCTTGTCTTAGACGTGGGCGGCTGCACACCTCCACTTTACTTGTGGAGGTAGTGTGGGACTCTGGCGGCGTCCCTGCATTACCCCGGGCACACTGGGTGCGCCCGGGGCTTCAGCCAGGGTCGTTTCGCCCTCTACCCACTAAAACCCCATGGCTCTTGTACCGGATCGAGTCCGGCGCTTTAGCTAGGTTTGTGATCCGTTTCCATGTGGCTTTGATCAGCGCCCTCGGCATCGCGCGCTTTCCGTAACGGGCTTCATTTGTCGCTATTCTGTCGATGGTTAGTCTGCTGTTCATATTGCTCGACCATCGGTTTTTTACCTCAGCGATGGCGTGCTCCCAGGTTGGGTCACCACTGTGTTCAATCCTCCTTTCACATCGGAGTTTCCAGATCATCCACGCCGTTTCGGACGTCAGAATCTTCAGGAGTCGTCTTTCTCCTTCGTTCGCTTCTGGCGGGGCTAGGCTACCCACTCCGAGGATTGCTCCTAGCGTCATTCTCGGCCACCGGTGCCCTGTGCGTTCCCACGTGGATCTCGCCATGTCCCATGCCACCTCTTGGCCGATCGCGGAGCATCCGAGGAGGATGTGGTCTAGGGATTCTAGTTCATTGCAGTGGGCGCAGGCCCCTCTGTCCTCCATGTCCGGTATGTGGGTCCAGAAGCTTCCACACTTTATGCTGCCATGCATTGCTTTCCACAGAAAATCTGCTATCTGGCGGGTTATAGGCTTGGATCGCATTGACGTCCAAAGCTGCTGGTCTGTCGGCCTCGTCCCGTTTATCCGGTCCACCGCCGTCAGGGTTATGTGCATATTATCCGACGTCCGTTGCCTTGGGGGGGTCTGTTTCAGCGTCCCGATCTTCTGGTACGCCAAACGTTGGGTGAGCTCTGTGAGTTTGATCCCACTGTTGTTATATTGTGGCGGGATGGACAGGTCGAGTTCCAGTTCGGCGTCGTCATAGAGGCTGAGGTCCGCCTCCATTTCGGCCAGCTTCAAATCTCCCCTCTCTATTCCCCCCTCTTTGTGTAGGTGCCATGTCGTCGGGGCTGATCTTTTCCTCAGGTGGTAGGCCGCGCTCCGAAGGATCATTTTATCGCGGACTCCCATCCAGTCGCGGTCTTCCCACCGGCGGAGCCGTTGGTTCAGGGCCTCCGTTATTTGCCATGACGTGGTGTGGATGTGGAGCGGTGCGTCGGCTGGCGTGCCAATTGCTGCCAGAATGACTCCCGTTGCCTCCGCTGCCAACCTGGACTGAGGTAGTATTTTTGGGACGCCGCCTCTGGTCGTCCTGTTGTGCTGGAACACCACTGCCGCTCCCGCTTTCGTGTCCCGTGAGTTTTCACCAATCGTGGCTGCGCCTACATGTGCATGTAGTGTCTCGGCTCTTACGATTGCTCTTAGTCTTGGTTGCCGCTTCGGGGGGTACGTGGGCGGGGTGTCAAGGTCATAGAACGCTCGGAAGCCGGAGGTCAGGTCGTCGGCGGACGTCATGCTCGGGTCGAAAAGGAAGGGTTCCTCGCGTTCGTGCCTGTCATCGTTGACTCGTTTGTCCTCCTGCGATAGGGACAGTCCATCATGCGGGGTTTCCTTCGACGGGTGCCACAGCTCCGGGAGGGTTTGCAGCATTCTTTCAGCCAGCGCGCAACATGCATATGGTTTGTTGCACCCCTTTCGTCGGTCTTCTACGCATGGGGCGCACTCACAGTCTGGTGTCTTGCGATGCAGCGGTGTGGATCTTGTACGGGTTCTTTTAGTCATTTCCAGCGCGTCGGCCGTCGTTCTCACAAGGTGCGTCGAGCGGAGGCAGTGGCTGTAGAAATGGTTGTTCAGCCGGTTTAGGTCACTGCTTGCCCCCAGATGATACCAGATGGGCAATTGCTGTCGTAGTTTTCTCGTAGGCTTGACAGCCGCAAAGGTGACTCTCATTTCCTTTGCCGCCGATAGCATCCCTCTTACTGTTGTGGGGAGACCTGCGGATGGCCTCATGTCCGCTTTCCACGTCTGCAGGAGGACATGGAATTTTGACAGGTTGTGTACCTTCCCGGACGATTTGGTGACCATTTGCCCTACCAGGACGTCCATCACCGAGGCCCATGTCGGGCGTTGCTTGCTTAGATCCGCATATTGTTTTACCCAGGTGAGCGTAATTGCTTTGTTTCTGGCTTTAATGTCGAGGAGGCCTATGCCACCTCTTTCTCGAGGCAGGCATAGGGTCTCATAGTTCACTCCCGCCTTTTTATCTTTTCCCCAAATGAATGTCGACGTCATTTTGATGAAGGCTTTTTCTACGTTTGCCGGCATTCCTTGGACTTTCGTGAGGTATTGTGTTCCTCCCCCTACCACCATTTGCACGATGAGGGCTTTTCCTGTCATCGTTGGGTGGCACGCGTTCCATCGTTTCAGTGCTTGTTGGATTTTGTCGACGTGGGGTGTCCATATGGACGCCTGGTCAGCTTGGTTCCCGATCCACGCCCCCAGGAGGCGGATAGCCTGGCCGTCGGGGATTGCCTTGTCCGTATGTTCCTCCGGCACGCCCGTGGCTGCGTACTGCGCTCTGAAGTCTGTCGTACCAATGGGGAGGATCTGTGTCTTCCCGAGATTGAATTTTGCCAGCGAGACCGCGCACCATTTGTTTAGGACGTGTTCCAGATCGGCGTACTCATCGCTTTCCGCCAGATAGACGGTGGTGTCATCGGCAAAGAGGGTCGTGATTAGTCGTTCACGTTCGCCTGGGATCCGGAAGCCCTTCAGGTCCGATTTTCGAAGGAGACACGCAAGTGGTTCGATCGCCAGGTCAAAAATTAGGCAGGACATCGGGTCCCCTTGGCGCACTCCTCTGGTGACTCTGAATGGGCTGCTAACTACCCCGTTTATCACCACTGATGTCTCCGCGTGCTCGTACAGGGCTTTAATCGTGTTTATGAAGGATTCCGGTACGTTATAGTGTTTTAGCGTGGACCATATATACTCATGGTCTATGCGATCGTACGCTTTTTCCTGGTCCAGGGCAATTATTACCCCATTCTCCTCTGTGGCCTCTGCATAATCTATCATCAGTTTCGCCAGCTGCGTCTGGTCAAATATACTTCTCCCCGGGATAAAACCCGCTTGGTTTTTATGGATCAAGCCCGGGACTGCTTCCGCCAGCTTCATGGCCAGGGCCTTCGTCATTATTTTGTAGTCGGTGTTCAGGAGTGTTATCGGTCTGTAATTTGCGATGTTGTGCCTGTCGCCCTTCTTATATATCGGGCACATCCAGCCGATGGAGAATTGCGCCTGTGAGTCAACTCCGTGCTCTTCGACGTCATTGAAAATTTTCGTCAACAGCATGGCGACGTCTGGGTACTTTATTCCCGCTTTTTTATTCTCGTTCGTCTTTTGCTGGAGCGTTTTCCAGAGCTCATACGGGATTCCATCCATGCCAGCGGCCTTCCCGTTCGCGGACTTCTGCAGCGCTGTCATGGTGTCTAGCTGCGAGATTCGTCGTCCTAGCTTCCCAGGGTCCGATAGGGGGTGCCTTGCTTCGACACTCTCCAGGATTGCCTCGGTGGCGGCCCTCCTCTCTTCGTCCATGTCCTTGTAATCAGTGAGTTGCACGCTATCATGGTAATCCCTTGCTAATTCAGCCATCTTGTCCGATCGCGTCGCGTGATTTCCTGGGTCCGCGGGGTCATGTATGGAGTACATGACGTCTCGTGGCTTCCTATCCTTTGTTAGGCCAACCCAGTATTTTGTGGCCGTGTCGCCTTCAACATGGTGCGTGGTCTTGGCGTACAGTCGTTTGCTCTGTATTTGCTTAGTTTGTATTTTGTTTATTTTAGCCTGGATTCTCGTCGCTTCCTGTTGTCGCGCAGGCGAGATGTGTCCGTCCACAGGCCTCAGTGCGCTCTTCAAGGCTACAACTAGATTTGCCAGCGTCCGGCGAATCATAGGGATTTTCTCTCGCGCCCTTTTCTTCGCTGCTTGTCGTACCCCGTTCTTAAATTCGGCCAAGGCCTTTTGGGGGTTGCGCGCCGCTGTCCGGTTCTCCACTGTCAACACCTCATTCTCCAGCGCGGCTATGAGGGGGTCCAGACTCGTTATGAACTTCTCATCTTTTATTACCATCAGCGGAATCGTCCAGCGTCCGCTTCCTATGTATGGGGTCTGGGGGTCTGTCAATTCTACTCTGGTCGCATGGTGGTCTGTTTCTATCGGGCACAGGCGGTCGATTGTCCAATTATCGCACACCGCCACTACCCCCGGCGTTGCGTATATGCGGTCTATCCTCGACATACTTCCTTGGTTCCTTTTCGGGAACGTGAACTCTGTCGACGCCGGGTTCGCTGTCCTCCAGCCATCGACAACCTCTAGTTCAGTGCGCAGCTCCAGCAGGGCTTCGGCTGCTCCCTCGTCGTCTCGGTGGCAGGGGTACCGGTCGATGGCGTCCTCCACTACATTAAAGTCGCCGAGTACTATATCCGGCTTCGGAGTGTTCTGCTCTTGGCTTTGCGCCTTTAGCTGCTTCCAGAAGCCCTTGTTCTCTCTCGCGTCGTTAGGGGCGTATACGTTAAGTATTGTTACCGCCTTGTCTCGGTGCCATGGGATTGTGACTAGGAGAGCGCGCCCGCGGGCTAGCGTATGGTGCGTGATCCCTTTATAATTCGTTTGTCTCTTGTTTACAATGATCGCGACTCCTTTTGCATTGGTACGCTCTGGGTCGAAGGAGTGAATGATGTGGAGATTTTTGCCGTACATTGATTCAAGCTCGGCCGCGAAAGCTACGGTCATGTGTGATTCTTGTATCGCGAGGATACCTATTTTCTCCGTACAGATGTAGTGGTTTATTTGCCTCCATTTGCTCTGTTCCGCATAGGCGGAACTTGCGCCCCTCCCTTTAACGTTTATGGACGCAATTGCGAGGTGTGCTCTTGTGTTTTTCTGGATTCTTTGGGGCTCGCGACCAGTTGTCGTCGCTAGGATTTGATCGCCCACGGAAATCACGCCGGAGTCACTGGCAGGCAGGCGTCGGGCGTTGGCGTCCTGCGCGTCTCGTCCTTGCGGTGTGGTTGGGGGTTGCCCCGCCGGGTTGGACGATGAGCTGTCCATAGCTAGTAAAATGTTGTTGGTTGCCGCTCTTTTCCCCGCCATGTACGGCTATATACGACAGGTTGAGCCCTTACCCGGGGCTCACGGGGGCGGTCCTTTTTCTCAGCGCGGGCGGTGGGTGACGGCTGGCCACGACGGAGTTAGGATTCAGGCTTCCTTACCATAGCCCTTTTTGGATCTGGGGCGTGATCCGCGAGTTCCCAGCTTTCCTGTCCCGCATGCGGTCAGTGTATTTGGGCTGGTTCCTCGTTCGAGCACCCTTTTTCGAGGCCGAAATCATGCGCTGGGTGCCCACTTTGGCCGCCGGTACAGCTGCATTTGTCATCGGTCAGGGGCGTCACACTGGCCGTATGCAGGATACCGTTTTGCATTGGGACGGGAGTGCTAAAGGAATGTCGTGTACATGACTAGGTACTTAGTGGATGCTGCGGGTATGTATGAATCGGATGCGATAGAGGCGGTATATACAGTGGTGATTTTAGCGGCGACGATATGAGAGAGACGAGGATGAGGACGAGGACGGGCGACCCCTGCGTGCGTACTGCGGGGGTGCGTGAGCGCGGGCGGGCGGGCCATTCCATCGCGGCGTGAGCGGGTACCGGCACATGCCGCTAAAGTGGTCAACTCCGTGGCATCCGTGACACGGGGAGATCTTGGTCACGAACCCTTCTCCAACTAGGGGCTTGCGGTACTTAGTTGTGCGAAAAAGTTCTCGGAGGCTGTTCCATACGGCGATGCTGGTGGAAATTGGCTTGAGGTAAATGTTAAAGGATGGGTCGGGGATACCACCCACCGCATGCGCGTCGACGAGCTCGATGGAGATGTTGTTGAGAACAAGTTGCGAGAGGATTCGGTCGCTCACGTTCTCCGTGCCGGGCAGGCTCCGGAGAATCGTCGCCATGCGCGCGCGTGGGCCCTCACCGCTGAGTACCTCCGCGATCATGTCCCGGATGGTCTGGAGCGACTCGGCCGGGAGATGGGCGATGTTGCACATGAATTCCGGGTAGTGGAAGGCGTTGCGCACCATAATGATCGTGCCTTCTGGGGCGCTCAGGCACCGGACGTCGATGAGTCGTTCTTCTTGCTCAGCTGTGAGTCCGTAGATGAGGACGCCCAGCGGGGGCTGTCCTGGCCTCCCGGAGGCGCCGTCCATGAAGGGGGTCGAGGAGTGAAGGGTAGTGACGTCGATGTGGAGGAAGTCTGCTATGAAGGCTTTCGCGAGGCCGTCAAAGGGGACTGGGGGGCGTGGGAACATGTGCAGGTTGCGCTGTCGATCTGCGTAAGTGTGGCCGAAGGGGAAGGCGATGACGCTACCCGAGAGAATGCTGAGCCAGGCCTCGATCTGCTCTTCAGACATCCCATGGAAGGGCCAGGCAGGGCTGTCTCCCTGAGGGGGCTGATACCCGCCTATCGGGGGCGGAGTGAAGTTGTAGACAGTCGTCCTTGCGTCGTCGGCTGGCCACTCTGTTTCCCCAGGCTGGGGGAGGCCGCCGGCCTGGGGGGTCGCAGTAGGAGTGTCGTCAGGGGGGGCGATCGCCGTCGGGGCGCTCGGAATCGTCTGCCCGCTACGTGCCTCTCTGAGCTGCTGGCTCCTCTCTCGTGCCTCGGCGACTGTTGATCTGGGGTGCACAACTGGGCCTTGGAGGGAGGCTTGGCGGGGGACTCTAGCGGCGTCGGTCCTCTGTCGCTTTGCAGGCCTGTCGAGGGTGGGAAGAAGCATGTCGTCGGGGCCAGTGAGCATTGGAGACCTAGCGTTTTGCCCCTCGCCGTCCGTGTTCACGGTAGGCGGTGGGGCTTGGTGTGCTGGCTGCACACGGCATGTCTTGCTTGCCAGCGTCCAGGGGCCGTCCGTGAGAGAGTAGGGTCGCTCCGGCTGCTTTCCTTTGTTGCGTGGTGTTGGAGTAGGCGTGTCGTCGTCGTCGTCGTCTTCGCTAGCGTCAGTGTACTTCGCCTCCTCTTCGTCAAAATCCGAGTCCGATATGAATTCGCGGAGATCGTCCATGTCCTCGTTGTCGTCCTCATAGACAGATCCTAGCTCGGGGAGCGGCGGGGATGCTGGTGCAGCAGGGGAGGCCCCTTGCTCCTCGCGCTTCCTTGTGAAGTCAGGGAGGGGGGCTGTGGGTCGCGGCGGCGGCCACGTTGCAGGTGCTAGGCATATATTTGGTCAGTTCTGTGCTCAGTGGCTCGTGGGTAGTGCTTACTGCTAGTATTTTCGTGCGCCGCCGCGTTCAGCATGGGGAAGTCCTCTCCCGCTTCTGCTGGCTGGGCTTGGTCTCCCTTCCCGGGGGTGTCTTCAGTTGCGGGTAGTTCTAGGCTTTCGAGGATGGGAGAGAGCGTGGGTGCCATGGCCGCCTGGAGGGCGTAGGCATCGTCGATGCGCTTCTGAAGGAGGAAGTTTTCGCTTGGGGGCTTCCCTATTCGACGCCGTCCAGCGCCGTGTCTCGGGAGCGGGTCCTCGACGTCCTGGTCGAGTTCTATGATGCGTGATTTTAGCAGTGCAACAGCGTTGGGGTATTTAGCACGTACCGTGTTGAGCCTCCTCAACCGTTTTCAAAAGGTTGTCCTCAGCTGCTTTCCTGGCGTTCGCTCTCGCTACCCTCCGATTCCTGTTTTCCTTCCTCTGCTTCTTGGCCGCAGGCAACGGCCCAGTCGCGAGAGGGGCATCGGCGGGGGAGGCCGCTTTGCCTGCCAGTCCTTGTTCCATCGTTCGGGCTTGTGCGTCGTCGTCCTCCTTGGCCCGGTCCATCGCTGCCTGGAAGTCGATTGGCATTGATGTCCGGCGCGGAGGGTCTAGATTGGTGTTTTCAGGTTGCTTTTTCGCGCCAAGGAGATGTATCTGCTATGCGTACCTTCCGTAAACCCTATTCCCATTGCAGGGGCGGCCTTGCTGCCCACCTCCGTGTGCGAGGGGTGTTGTTCGTTTGCGTTGGCTGGTGTCGTTGCTGTCGGGCCCCGCTCCTTCGATGTCCCAGCCGTGGGAGCATCTACGACATCGCTCTGGAGTTTGCGTTTGTTGGAGGTGGACGGCGCGGGCACACTGGCCTCGCTGTTGCGGGGCGTGTCGGGATCAGAGGCCTTCCGAGCGAGCTTTTGAATCTCCCTGAGGTAGTCTGTGATCTCCTCAGAGCGGGCGGGGGGATGAGGTGCGATCTCCGGGGGGCCCATGAGGCCTTCCTGGCCCCGATCTGCGGCAGAGAGAGGTGAGCGGGTCTGCGGTGCTATGGGTATATTCAGCTTGCCTCTAGCGACCTGTGCCGACAATTCGCGGATGCTCGCAGACGTTCCCACGAGCTTGCGGGGGCGCACGGCTTTGACAATTTCTTGTTGGAGTGTGCGTGCGGCGGAACGTGGCGAGAGGGACGCGGTGTGCGAACGGGTTTGTCTCGAGGAAGACATGGTGGGGGGTATGGGAGTGCTATTGATTGCTTGTCATTTTTATATCTTTCCTCGCATAATTTCTCCTGCTTACAGGGTCGTGGTCTCCATCGCTTGACGTCGGCTGGCAGCCATCTCGCTGTCGAGGGCCGTAACGCATTTCTTTGCGGCTAGCGGTGTGGTACGTGGTGGTGCGGGTTCAAGGCGTGGAGCGGCCTCTGCCTACCCTTGAGTCGGGTTTGATCGGCGACTTAGCAGTTTCCGTCCTCTTTGGGACGGGCGCCTCTGGGAGCTTATGTAATCGAATCCCACGGCTGCCTTGGTGGCGTTCAGTTCTCATTCTACTCGACTACAGGTGGTCTCTCTGTCATACGGGTGCGGTTAAGGAGTGTGAGTGTCGGCATGCGGGTAGGGGGTTCCGGCCCTATGCGATAGGGCGTTCTAGGGATTTAATAAGTTAAATACGGATTTTATTGGGTAGGTAACATAGAATAACGCACCGTTGCCTCGCGTGGTCCAGTAGTGTACTTCTGTCTGGCGGATGTGCTGCAGGGCCTCCGGGGCGATTGTGTAGGTGTTGTATAAGTGGCGTGCTGCCTTCGCTATGTTGTGCAATATTACGGTCTTGCGGTGGAGCTTGGCCCATTTGATTGGGACCGCTAGGTAGATTGTGAGATGCGTCTTCGGATCTGGGTACTGCGGGAAGGGGTTGTACGGCTCCAGGATAAACTCCACCCAGTGTTCTTCAATGCTACGAACTCCCATGACTCGGCGGAGGACCCCGAGAGGTTCCGAGGTCACGCTGTCCCACAGTGAGACGAGCATGCCACTCCTGATCCGATGGCTTGGTTTGAGTTGCGTCCTCCAAATTTGGAGTTCTTCTCCTGCTGGGTCCTCTGCTCTGAGGTCGACCTTGACGTGCTCAGCTGAGTTGTAGTCTGCGTTCCTCAGGGTGTCTGCGAGCAGCCTGGTGACGGCTGATTTCCGCGGGCGGGCTACAGTCGGGGCGAGTGCGTTGGTTGGCATCTGAGGAATAATTAGCTGGTGGGCGCGATGGAGGAGGCATGCGGCGGCGTACTGGTGGGGGCAAGCAAAAGGAAGGGGGGGTGCTGGCTCTGTTCGTGTCTCCTGCCCATTTTTATGTGCTGCCTGACGGCGTTTATCAGTGGCTTATTTTGCTTCTAGACAGCTTCGCTTCGGCTCATATCTGGACCAGCAAGCGGTGTATCTCGGCGTATGCGGCCAGCGCGGTTCGTCATTTTACGTTTCCTGTGATAGCGTATGAGGCTTGATGATTAAGTTCTAGGAGCGGGGCTCACTCATAAAGATTGGGGGACTCAGGCCTGTGTAGCTTGGTTATTGGGGTGCCCCGGTGTCGAGCGTCCTTGTTTTTATAGTGCAATTTCTCTCCTCAAGCTCACTTCCCGTGGTGCGTTCGTAACAATTGATTTCGGCGCTTCCATGCCGAGGAGCGCCCGTCGATGCCGTCCTTCCCTTTTTGGGTGTTCAGTCCCAGCCGCGTGTGATTGGGGCAGAGTCTGGTTTATTTGGTGGCGTTCAGGTGGCGTCTTCCCTCTGTCCCATTGCTGCCTAACGAGGTTCCATCTTGCAGGGTTCGCAGCCCGCAGTTTGATCAACTATCGGCTCTCCGCACGCGGGAACTTTTCGCGCAGTTTTATACTTTTGTTCGCAGGCCCCAACCCGCTGTCAACCGTGCTTCTGGGCTCCTCAGGCTCGTGTCCGGGTTTCCGGTGGCCTTTACTGGTGTTAAATCTGGGCCCCTCATCCCTGGTACGGCTCTTCTCCTTTTTAGGTTATTTGAGAGGGGGCGGAGGGCGCGTCGGGGCTGGGTGGATTCCAAAGTGATCCCGACGGCTTCGCGATCGGCGGCGATTTACATGGCGGAGAGCCCTGTCCGTGTTTTGTGGAGCGAGCTTATTTGACGTGGTCCCTCGTGCTCAGGAAGTTCCCTTTTCTGGGTTTATTTACCCATCATTCCAGTGGGGGCCTTTTTGGGCGGTGCGGAGAGGCCAGGAATAGCTCCGGACGGCTCGGCCCATTTCAGAGGTTCTTGGCATGGAGGATCTCGTTCCTGCGCGTTACCGTGCTCCCGCCATAAGCTTCTTCTTCTCACAGGCGCCTGTGATGCGCCCTCCTTCCTTTTTGGGGGGGTGTCGGCCCGCTGTTTCTGGGCGGTCAAGATTCGTCGCGGCACCGGTCGTGTATATTGGTATGCTACTCTTTTGCGTGTGTCTAAGGGGTCCATGATTTATACTTATCTCGCTGCGTAGGCTCCTTGTTCCAGTTCCTCTACGTTTCCTCCATTCTCTGCTCGCGTCGCTCACGCCCGTCTGTACATCTCGCACCTCGTCTCTCCATAGCTCGTTTGGCGTGTGGTGTACGTGATTTCGATGTCTTGGTGGTAGCCGGCAAAGGTGGCCTTGATAGCGTCGCGGAGGTTGATGACGCTGTTGATCGCGACCGTGGGTTCTATGACAAAGTCGAGACGGAGTTCAAACCATCTTGCGAGGTTTCCTTCGCAAATCCCGGTCCAGTACTCTGGCCTAATGTGATGTGTGCCATACTCTCCAGCCGATCCGTCCAGGAAGATGGAGAGGGTCATTTTTAGGAGCGTCGGCGGCGCGTTTCGGACCATCGTCGTGGCGGCTTGGAAGAAGCTAGGGGTGTTCTGGTACTTCTCCTCCGGCGTGATTACAGTGGCCAGCGTGAGTTCTTCCAGGCATGTGTAGTGCTGCAGGGGTATGCTCTCCCAGCTGAGTGTGTCCGCGGCATTGTCGCGGTCGCAGTTGCCATGGCCTAGGTGTAGCGTCTGGACATTCCGCACCGTCTCGGAGTAAAGGAGGATGGGCAGCGTGGGTGCAGGCTCGCCTGTTTCGAGGCGTTGATTTGGCTCTGGGTCGAAGGTGACGTCTGAGCAGAAGAGCTCTACTATGTTGTGTTGAGCCGGGTCGGGTAGGACGGGCGCATAGTTACTCTTCCACTCGATGTTGTCGAGGTAGACGCGGGAGAGGTTTGGGCATAAGGCGAGTATTTCGATGAGCGCGTTTGGGGTTGTATGATACATCCTTTCTATGGTGAGCGTGCGTATACTGGTGATGGCGCGGGGTATGGGGAGTTCCGGGCCGTCTTCTTCGTCCTCTCTCGCTCGCCTCTCGTCCCTTCTCGCCTTTCTCTCTGCTTTCGCTTTCTCCCCCGTCGCTCTCCACTCTCCTGGCACCTCGTCCTCATCGTCCGTGGAGCATAGTAGCCCGGGGTAGTCCTCCGCGCGCTCTTCTCGGCGGTGGCTCGCGTGCTCGCCTTCCGTGTCCAGAATCTCGAGGAATTGTAGCTCGAGATTCCTACATCTGGGGATGTAGCGGAAGAGTCGCGCGATCTGGCCAGTCGTGATCGTCTGCGCGACGTTGTCTTCTTCCGGGTCCGAGGACCACTCTATCATTCCGGAGAAGCGGAATGTGAGCGTCTCTGTGAGTGCTCGTCGGCATCGCCTAGTGTGTCGAATGCTCTCGTCTACGGGGTTCCGTTCGGGGTTGATGTTAGAGCCTAGCGTGATCTCGACGACCTTGTAGATCGTTGGGCGGAGGAGGTATGTTAGTTTCCTGCACGTGCCTGCCGTTTTGACCATGCGACGGATGAATCGGCTGTCTGATTCTCCGCTGTTCCTCGACGTATTAACTGCCTTGACAAGGACTTCGTCGGGGAGCTTCAGGATGTGGCGGGGGAGCGCCATATGTGGGTGGGGGTCGGGGAGCGAGGAAGAAGATGGCCTGTCTTGCCTTAGAGCGTCTTAGGGCTTTTACTATAGGTCTGGTACGTACTCAGCCGGCTTGCGCAGCCAGCGTTCATCTAGGGGGCTATTTAGGGCCGGGCCGTCCAGCGTTGCCCTCGCCGTGGTTGCTATGCCCTGCGTCGTTGCACAGCTTCTCAAACCTTGAGTTCCTTGCGTGCGGGGTCGTGCGGGAGCTCCTCCTGGGTCCTTGCATGCATTCTTGGGGCGCGGAGATGTTTTCGGGCGAGGGCAAGGGTCACTGTGCCAGCGGGCAATGCTCGAGGAGTGCTTCCAGTCTTTTCGCTTTCATGCGTGTTTTTCTTTCTCGTCTTTTGGTTTCCCTTTGCAGGTACTTGTCCTCTCGGCCACGGAGAGGCAGACGATGGACGAGCTCCCGCTCGCCCTCCGAGGGGACGACGACCATCTCGAGGCCAAGCAACACACTACCCTTGCATCGACCGCAATCATTGAAATCCTCTAAGACACGAGCACAACTCCATCCCCACTGCAACTAAAGCAGCAACTTTACCGTCGCTCTCGAACGAAAGCACGAGGACCATCGGTGCTGGCTCGCGATTCGACGCGCGAAGACGGGCTTTTGCGTTACCTGGGCTGGCGACGCCTCTGATTCTGAGGTTCCGTTAGGCGAGGTGGCGTATGTTTCCGCCGCGTAACATTACTTTGTCGACACAGGACGTAGGTTCGATGCCGTTGCTTTGCCCCCTCTCGAATTGGCCACCTCTGTACTCCTCTCGACTATGCATCGCCCCACTGTTTGGTTCAGTGGCTGAGACGGGCCGTGACACTAGAGCATAGCGACCCCGGAAGGATGGTACGACGTGGTGGCAGTGGAGAATGAGAGATCAGAGGCCATATATTCAAGAATTGCCGTGCTAAGTCGTTCTTCTAAAGTTTCAATCCTCTGCCGACCGTCTGATTCGCATAAGACACCTCTCGTCGGTCCTGAAAATGGATCGTGACACCGGACCAGTGGGTTAGGTTACTGAAATGCAGTTGACACAGAACGGAGACGACGGGATCGTAACCACCATTGATAATCTTCTTGACGCGAACAAATTGTCATACCAGACGACATTTCTTCGCGTCAGCATTGGCCTACTGGAGCTAGATCGTCCCACAAGTACCTCCTGCCCATCGTACGAAGGCAGCAGGCAAGGTACGGTATCACTTTTCCTCGATACACCGTCAACCTCCATTCTGACCTGGAGTATAATCAGCAGTTTGTGCGGGAAGACGACGGTGTGCGAGCCTCGTGATGAAATGCATTTACCAGGAACTCATTGCGACGGTTTGGCCCCAATTGGCTACCTGAGGGCGGGAATCGCTACCGTAGTCAAACCCGGCGGCGTTCCATATGTACGTAGCAACATACATATAATCCTATCCTGAACCTATAGAATTGATGGGTTCATACAACTATCGTCACAGCACACCTCTACTATCTGAACTCGCTTTCCTCCACTCGTAGAAATGCGGTGGTCGGTCGGCTTACCACAGCTCTTCATACTCGTCACCCTCGCATACCGCGGAGCCGGCCAAGTCACCAATGCAACTTGTCTCACAGAGTACAGCTGGGTAAGCCGAGTATTGTATCCTGCATCTCGAAGTTGTAACCTCGTTTATCGCAGATGACGAACTCGCGGGGCCAAAGTCCCTGTTTGATGTCAGCGTACCTGGTGTCCGCTTGCGCGGAGGACCCGTCGGCAGCGCATGTCGTCGTGCTCCCTGGTGAAGGCTTCAAATACACGCCACCGAGCGCAACGAGCGCGAACAAGTGCGCATGCAGCACCGTGTACTACGCATCGTTCGCCGCCTGCGCGCGATGCCAAGGCTTTCTTGATGGAATGATTCCGTGGAGCGGGTGGACGGCCAACTGTACATCTACCTCTATAGGCGTGTACGTCCCGGCTTTCGTTTCGTTTGACATCTATGGGATTTGACATTTCTTTTGCTGCTAGCTGGCCGACAAATATCCCAGAGGGCACCGCCATTCCTGCGTGGGCCTACCTGGATGTCGTCAAGAACGACACCCTCAACATTGACCGTGCGATGGAGCTCGCCGCGCAGCACAAGCCCGATTCCATAGGCGTCTCGTCGATGCTGCAGACGGCGTCGTCGGCTGCTGCTGCTGCCACATCGTCACCACCGGTTATCACCCCAGACGGTGCAGGTTCGAAGACGAGGACCACCGTCATCGTTGGTGGCGTCCTCGGTGGCGTGGTCCTCATTCTTGCGTGCACGGCCGGCACGCTCTTCGTTCGGTCCAGGTCCCGCGCTACCATAGTGCCTGCTTTCGATACACCCAGCCCCTCAGACAAAGCTTGGCCACCGAAAGCATTGCGGCTCCCGCTTTATGATCCTAGTAACCCATCTACTTTCCCCCCGGAGCCCTCGGCCAGTAATATGCCGAATGCCGGCAATGTCGGTGGGTCCCACCGTAGGCCAGGTACTTGGCTAAAAGAGCTGTGGAATTTGACTATGGGATCTCGGCTCCGAGTGAGCAACGGCGGCGGGCAGCAAAAACCATTGGGAGCCGGTGGAGTACATCACCTCAGATTGTTGTATGAGGGATGTGCACGAGTAGTATTCCGCGGAGGAATGGTGGAGTTCGATGGCAGACAATCAATGCCGGAAGGAATAGCTGAGGAACGGTGAATCCCAGCGGTCGTCAGCGAAGGACGTTGGAGGCCGGCGCGGGCGCGCGGCGCGGTATGATGCAAACCATCTTATGTCAGCGGGATATGCCCATATATGGCGGCCAACACTGCCGGCCACCACTGGTCGCCGGCGGAGGTCGCCGGACATCGAAGTTTCACGGTTAGGGCATATAACTCCCCTCGGCCTAGTTTTGACGAGAGTGGGTGTACCACGGCGCGTGCGATTCTGTTTTTGCCACGGAACTCTTTGTAGAGCTACCCCCTGTACAACATCCGGACTTGAAAGGATTCCGGCGGACTTTGTAGTGTCGAACTTTAAAAGAATTTTTTTTGAATATATTGCTCTATCCACTATCAGTACAAACAGTATGGAGGAGATATCTAGAAAAGGATCGGCAACTCGCGAAGCCTCAATCGCCCACAGAACCCGTCCCAGAGAACCGGGTCCAATATGCATGGCACGTCCCCCGAAGGGCGTGGTCTCGCGGTGCGATGGGCCCGTCAGGCTCAGCTGGGGCGATTCGGCAACCACGATCGCGTGTCTGTAGATCTTGTGGTCGTACATCAACACTGGGGGCGACGCTACCGCTGGTGGGGGTCTCCGAAAGACGCTATGCAAGGTCCTCGATGTGTTCGTCACAGCGCGCGAAATCTCCACGTACCGAATCATGCCGTCCGGAACGCAGGGGTACCGCGGGACATGGTGCGATGGGTGGTGGTGGCGTAAGAGATCCTAATTTTGGATGGTTGAACTGGCCGGAGGAGGTTGGAGAGGTCCAGCGGTGGCGGGGTGGGCGGAATATAGGCACGCGTCGACGGATCTAGTTTAATTGAATTTGTGAAGATCTTCGCGCGTGAGCGGGAATGAATGACTTGGGCTCCTGCTGAGACGAGTCACTCTTGATGACTGCGAGCGTAGTCGGGTTTGTGCCTATAGGCAGGCGACCATGCGATCTTAGTTGGTTCGTCAGTCCTGCCTGTCATAAGTCTAAAGCTAGTACTCTAGAGAGCCACGAGGAACTTACCTTTGCCTAGCATCAACGGCAACGTTTGGTCTCCGTTCCCATCCTGTACTACGCAGGCTGGGTTTCAAAGGTTTTCCGTTTGAGAGGAGAATTGGCGGCTGATACCCCTCCCGCTCGAATGCTCTTGGAAGGAGAAGATATTCTGGCGAAAAAAGGCAAAGATCAATCACTAGAACTCGCCACGATAAAGGCAGCATACCTGAGGTGAATATATAGTGAAAGCGTCGCATGAACTTCCAGTCGTATTCCTCTTCGGGTGCCGTCAAATCCGGGCAATTTTGTCCCTCGACGGTCACGATCGTTTGACACCACGAGCTACGGAGTAAGGATTAGCTGCAGAAATTGTTTCAAAACGGCACAATTCACCATCGGCGTCCTTCTCGAGAATCCACGAACCGACTGCTGTCACACCTGCATGTCGGGCAGGCCTGCTGCGCTTCTGATTCCCGTTTGCGCACGGCCAGCACAGCCATCTCAAGAACAGCGTCTCGTTTGGTAATAGTATCCCAATTTTCTTCCGATACTTCTTCGCCCACGGCAGAGGCGTGAGAAACCGTTAACCGATATGCCTTGGTCTTGACATAAACGGCGCCAGCGCGGTCGGCAAAGAGAGCGTCAAGGAAATTGTCGAACGTCTGCATAATGTAAGAACGAAGAATTTGTGGGACCAGAATTACACGACGTGCCTTTCGCGAAAAGGAGAACTCGATGGGGACTATGATGACCTGCTCCATCATATCTATCAGCGTTACGCCGTGAGAAGCGGGCGCGCGTCCGACATGAGGGTTCCTCGTGGGGTCCCAGAACCTGAGAAAGAGTGAGAAAACGTGTGGAAAGCCAAGACGCGGGTGCGCACATGAAATGCTGGGCTAGTAACGCGGTCAACACCGTGTCGATGATGCCTTTGTGCTCAGTCAGCGTCGCTCGCAGTTTGGCAGCGTTTTGACTGAGAGAATATGACCACTGCAGTCGTTGGCCAATAGCACCGAGGCGCGCCTTGAGACGTCTGTCGTCCGAGTCCCGTAACCTGACAATCGTTCGCTCGAACTGCTCTATCTCATCCTTGCACCTCTTAACGGCGTCGCGCAAGGCGTTCATAGCAGAGGGCGGGAAACCGCCGTTGAGGCTGACATGGGCCTCCCCACGGATGAGAGGACGAACTGTCTCTAAAGCGTTGTTGAATGCGGAAAGGTATCGGATGAGATCTTCGCACTCTGCGGTGGCATTGAAGCTGTTGATTAGGATTTTGCAGGTGCCGAGGATGAGCTGAGTGAGGGTCACGAAGTCGCCAAAGCCGCCAAACGTGAGTGCAAACGACATCGTAGGATGAGAGGAGAGTAATGATCGCAGGCGAGGATGAGATACAGCGGCGGGTGGTATATACCGCTGAGGTGGCGGTGTTGAGCGGAGGCGCTGTAGGCATGCGGTTCTGGAAGGGAGACGAAGCTATGCGGAGGTTCTTAGAAATGGGCGCGAGGCTGGGAATTTGTTGAAAACGTGGCGGATGCGCGTCTTGACCTATGCACATGCTCATCGCCAATGAACATGGCGTTCAGAAAGAGGAACGCGCTACGGCCGAAAACGGGAAGCGCATCAAATCCGGCGCGATCAAAGCCATGTGTACTGGGCGCCAAACATCGCGTTCACTCCTCTCGCCATTCTCAGTAGCGCAGTTCCCTCCGGACGTTCAATATCGTCCATATCACACTATGAACGCCATGAGCTCAAGGTATATTTCATTGCATATGAAGATATAGTCTTGCTTATTCCAGATAGTTCAATGTCTTGCTCTCTGCAGCTTCCTCCAGAGCTCGTCGCACTGATCATCGGTCAACTCCTCCCCGAACTCCAGGATGATACCGAGACACGAAAGGCATGCAAGAATGACCTCCATGCATGCACTCTGGTGTCTCATTTATGGCACGCGCTTGCGACGCCTTGGCTTTTCTACGATCTATCATATACCACCGAAATCGAGCGACGCTTCCGGGATTCCGTCTCAGACCCGATCTACACCGATTTGGAAAGGTTTCACGTCAGCTTGGAATCCTTACCTCACCTATTCTGTTACCTACGCTGCTTGCGAGTGGGCGATGCTAGTGTCTCTTGGCCCCAGCTGCTACTCACATCGTCATTCGTCGATGTCATGCATCTCCTTCCACGGGTTGATACCCTGTTCCTCCATAACATCATCATGCACGGGCCTGCTTCGCCTGAAGGAGAGGAAAAAGCCCCGCTGGCTCTTCCCCGCCTAACGATTACGTCGGGGAGAGGCAAATGGACCCACACCTGGATGCGCCTCGTCCTGCGCGCCATTCCCTTGTTCACCACCATCCGGGAGCTACGCTTGTCCACGCCACTCGAGGAGATGGTTCCTGCGCCGTTTAAGATCCAGCCCGCTGTCCTTGATCCACGCCGAACATCCGTGGAATCGCTTGTTGTGATGGGCGCGCGCGAGGATTGGCACTTCTCATATCGGGATCTGTCGCAGATGCTGGGCGACGTTATCTTGCTTTCGGACGTCCGTTCGCTTACGATCGTGAACGTCATCGACGATGGTGTACTTGGGTTGGTGCACGATGGCCTTGAATGCCTACGCTGGCAAGTCGTTCCCAAATACCCGACCTCCGACACGCTGAGTACGTCCCTTATCGCGATTTGTAAGCTGTGAGTGCATTACTGAAGCACAGCATTTTTATAGCTACGTTCCTCCAGCGCAAGATGGGTAGAATCCCCACGTGCCGCAGCCTTCGAGAATTAACCTTCGCACTCCGGCTTACGCCAGACTACGCAAGCAATATCCTCAAGCATCTCATCATCCAGGTCGTTACCAACGCACTCAACGCAGTCTACAATCCTCGCGCGATGGCGCATGGCCTGCGCGAAGTCATCTTCGAGATTACAGTAGACGGAATAACGAAATTTCTCACGGACTTACCGCAACTATTTGACGTCGTCGATCGCAGGCTTGTGCAAGTCATCGAGCTGAGCGACGTTTTTGATGCCGTGTACATCGAGGTAGTTGGCATCGAAGCGGGAGTTGTCGGAGGGGAGTACAAGAGAGTCATATCCAGATGGTTCCCTGGAGTTCATGCGAAAGGGAAGCTGCGTTTGAGGGAAAAGACGATGGATAGATGGTAAAATAGGTGAGTTCAACCCCGTTCCACCGCAAAACTAGGCCAAAAACCAGATAAAGAGCTCTTTTATACTCAGCAGGAGATTATAGGATTTTGAGTAAAACTACTGGCGAATTTACGCAGTCTATGCATTCTTGACGTGTTACGCAGCGAGAGCGCGAGCGCGGCGTTTTGACGCGGATAAATATCGGCGAAGCTCCATCACCAGGGCGCGACACACGTTGAGCGGGCGCCAATAGAACAAATTACTTCTTCCCAATCGCCGCGATGTCTCGAGATATTCCACCAAAGATTATCGCCCTTATCCTCGATAGCCTCGCAGATTTGGACGAAGATAATGGTCCCAAACAGGGTCAATTCGGCAGAAGCGCGTGCGACGACCTCACAACGTGCTCGCGGGTATCGCCACTATGGGATACGATAGCTAACGTGATATTATGTCGAGTTATCACTCTCGGCCTACCATACGGAGAATGTGCGTAGTATTCGATCTACTCAGTGTGCTGGTCGGCTCATTGTGTAACCCAGCTGCAAACGGTGCCGTAACAACCGCCTGGACGGCGTTCCTCGAGTTTCTGCGCCAATGTCCCCGAGTGCGAAAGGGAATAGACACTCTGGAGATTACACCGCCTTTGGAGGCCACTGAGGACGACTCGACCACTGCATCAGAGGTTGATATGCACTCTCTGTCTGGCCTCGTTGGAATGCTGCCTAAGCTGGCACATTTGGAGCTGACGGCAGTCAAGCTACTGGCCTCAGAGGCACCACCACCGCTGTTCTCTACGCTGTATTCTTTCGATTACGACGCGTACCGCGATGGAAGCCGGTACACGATGGACGACTTCTTCAACCTGATCCTTCCACCCCTCGCGGGCGTATGCAGCATCCGGTTCTCCAATTCCAGTTTCTCGCATCAAGGGTCGTTCGTGCTGAGAGGCCGACTGCATCTCGAGCAACTATCGGCATTAAACATGCGCGATAACGACGGGATGGGTGCCGTCATCAAAATTCTGACTAAACTTGGTCACGATGGGTGCCTTCCAAACCTCAGCGAGGTCTCCTTCGGTACGCTCGTGCCTAGAGACATCTCCGGCCTCAACCGTTTCCTCTCTGCCCTTGGCGGTATCCTAAAAGAAGTAAAGTTGGAGCTCGACTACAAGTCGCACGAGATTTCCCACTGTGCGTCTCATCTCTTGCTGTCACTTTCATTTGTAGTGACATACTGACCCCCGGATAACAGATCCCCGAATACAGTTAGAGCACTGCGACAGCCTCAAGCTGCTACAATTCGTCATCGATCACGACGGCGTTCCAAGCAGGATGTACCACGCTACATGGGAATACCTCGCCGACGTACTGTGGTACATGGCCAGGCGAAGGCCATCAACTGTGGTCGAGGAGATCGTTTTCGAATATTCGGAAGCACCATACATCGAGGACCACCACGCACGCAACGTCCATCTCCCACGCCACGCGATGACCAAGCTGGAGGAATCTTTGCTTGCAATCCATGCTCCGTATACCGGCAGAATCGTGCAAGTCGTCCCGCCGGAAAGAGACCACGATACGTTCCGAAGCCGCGATCGAAGTCACATAAGGAGGGCACTGCGTCGACTCAACGCACTAGGGATGCTACGCTTTTAGACTTTCCGGTCAGCACAGTCTATCGTAGGCCACACAGTTTGGACGGACTAGGTACAGTTATTCTTCCTATAATTGAATATTACATTGTATGTAGAAACTGACCGGCACACGCCTCACATTAGAACATTGATATGATCGCGGGGGTGGAAGTGTTTCCTGTCTTGGGTTCGCTCCCCGACAGGGAGATATAAAAGGGGGGTGGCTCGTCCGTTTGAAGTCGACACATCGTCTACAAACGCCCAGGATTCCGAGTTGACGAGAAGAGGGAAGGTGCGCGTTATGTAAACCCTACGGCGTTCATAATTCAGATTTGCGTCTCCCTCGCATTGGATACGCACGACGGCCGCTTTGTGTTTCGTGATCAGAGCGGTGAGATGGCCGTCGAGGGTTTTCGTCAAGCGTACGCCGCCTTCATCTTCCGGAAAATTCCCGTCTCTATCCATCGGAATGCGCAGAGTCACCTCGCGCAGACACGCGTTCTCCGATGTCAACAAGCTGACCAGCATGGTCTCGAGAACATCCACGCTCGTCCACGCCGCCAGGAGCGTGTTGTGATAGGGCTCGAGAGTGTACGAAAACAACTCCAAATTCGTGCATGCAGACAAGCTCAGAGGTGTCGTGCCTGTGGAGAAGTGAGTACGGCGACGAATCTGACATAGCGACCACTTACGAGAAGCCAAATTGATCGCGACGAGCTCCATTTGGAGCTTTCGCAGAGAGGCTCCGCTGCGGCGCAGGTAATCAACGTAGACCGGAAAGTCGTGATGTGATGGATCGTTGAGGACGAGATTGTGGGGAGTGAGACCCAAGAGGTATCCTAGAAGTCCGTCGTTTGGAGATACGCGGTGGGCGATTACTGTTTCTACATGTTGGAGGACAACAGGCCCGTCGAATGGATCGCGGGATCGAGGTCCCCACCCGACATCAGAGACATGAAGCTCCTCGACGCGGCAAAGTCGGCTCATAAACCTGACGAGGTGATACCCCTGTTCCTGACTGGATGTAGGGAAAAGGACAGATAGGTATCTGAGGGACGCAAAGGGTAGTTGGATTGGAGTGGCCAATCCTGACGGATTGCTGAGGAAGACGTCTTGTAAAGTCAGACTAGACAGGTTGGGAAGCTCTGCTAGAAGCTCGGCAACGACGTCCGGATCGTCATACAAGTCTTCGTCGTAAGAAAACGTGTACGATTCTCTCGCGGACCGGTGCCAGGCATGCGGAGAACCTCGGAGGGCCAACGTGCGGATGCAGGACGCGTAGCGTGGCTTGGTACGGAGGAACTCGGTCAACATCGGCAGTGTCTTGGTAGGCTGAATAACGCTGGGGTCCACGAGATACTCTTCCGATGGGAACCCGACCCAATGTTTGAAACCGAGGAGCGCGTCACGGTCGTCCCAGGGCTCCATCCCCGCACGGTTCACGCTGACAAACGTATAGACGATGTCGCGGAAGAGGTAGTGGCGAACAATTTCATTCCAGGAGTGACACACAAGAGAGCATGCGGAGAGGCTACTTTGAGGATACGCGAAGAGGCTGCCCTGAGGGTTGTCTTCCCGAACTTCGACGTGGGTCAAGATCTGGTGGACGAGCTCCGGCGGCAGAAACGGTGGCATGCTATATTGAGAAAAAACTATGGTGAGTAAAATTTGAGAGACAAATGGACTACTTCGTACCTGCAATAATCGAGGCCACACGCGAGTGGCACCGGGAAAAGAGGCGCGACACTTATAAACGCCAAAACATAGGTTCAGACTCCGCAATCGTACCGATCCGGCTTTGATCTCCGCCCGATCGCGACGACCATCAACCGAACCGAACTTCAAGTTGCCTCCCATTGCCGATTGGTTGGTGAGCTCAGGTGTCCTCGGTTCCTCTTCAAGAGTTGTATTACATGCAGTTGGTTAGCGTTCCGTCAACTCTTTGAATTCGATTGGTGCATTACTGACCAGCCTTCTGCAACACGTAAGGACCAGCACCTTCGCTCTATTGAACAGGGGGTCGGAGGTGTTTTGCTGCGCTGTACATCCTAACAGGGAGCCTTCTTTGCTCTCCAAAGCGAGCTTTGTCAAGCAATTTGGGTGTGCATTAGCCATCGCATCTTACTAGAGACGTCGGCCATGGCTTTCCTCCGTCCTTCCTGCAATCCTCTGGCCGGTTTCGTCACTGCTGTGACAAACTTGCGCGATGATATGGACGTCTCGAAGCGACGACGGTGATCAACCAAGACCGTGCTTGCGTACTTATACAGTGCGCTACTCGTTACTTTGGACCCCTCACTACCCCAGTCACCTTCATCCTCAGACATCGCCGATTCGAACGCCATGGCCGACCCGACGAAGATGCTCCTTGTGTTCTGTGACGGGACCGGAATGGACGGTACTCTCGCGGACGATTCATCCACTGGTAAGTGTCTTACGTAGTATCTTGTCTTGCGATAAACTAAGTCGTGCCTAGCTGCGACGCAATACGTCACGAACGTCCTCCGACTCTGTAGGTATTCATTGATTAGCAAACCATACGCCAACGCTCATTCATCCTCCAGCTCGTGCCGTTAAAAACTATTCTGCGTAAGCCTACAAACCATCGTAGACGATGAGACTTTCTGAGCCTTCCATAGGTCTGGCCGTCGGCAGATCGTTTTCTATCAAAGCGGCGTCGGGTCTGAGGCCGACTTCAAGGGAACCAGCCTCGACCCTGTCTACATATCTCGTGCGTGGCTATTGACCTTCTTAACCACTCGGTTATCTTATCTTTATACACAGGGGCCCAGGGCACCGCCGTGGGTGCGTCGTGGCTTGTAACGGCTGCATTCAGAAGCTGACTGCCTCGACTTAGCGAGCAAGATTCGCGATGCATACGTCTTCATAGCTCAGAACTATGTGGAGGGTGATGACATCTGCTTGTTTGGGTGCGTTGAGCTTATCCTAGGACCCATGACCCACCTTTTGAATAACTGAGCGCTTTGTAGATTTTCGAGGTGCGGATTATCCTCGTGTGAATTCGAGTCGTGCTGACGAGGGATGAAGGGGCGCATACACCGCTCGCAAGCTCTCTGGACTCATTGTACGTCGAACGTAAATGCCACCCCATCGCACTGACGAAGCTGCCGCTCACAGGAGAAAATCGGGCTCCTGGAGCGTGAGAAACTCGGTTCCTTCTTCAGTATCTGGAAGGCTTTAGTGGACGGCACAGCGCCTGCCATCCCTGCAGGCACTCGTCATCCCAGGATTAAGTAAGCTCTTACCCGTAAAGCTTTGACCTTGAACTGATGATATCGCCGCTCGTCAGGTGTGTCGGCGTATGGGATACTGTTGGATCGGTTCTGAACGAAAGCAACACGCTCCATCTGGATGACACCTTCCTCCCGGAGACTGTCGACTTCGCTCTTCACGCGCTCTCAATCCATGAGAACAGGGCGAGGTTCCTGCCTACCCTTTGGACGATCCCGGCTTCTGGTCTGGCAAAGAAGGCCGATGGTGCGACGCAGGTTATCAAGCAGGTAAGGCGGGAACCTCGATTCACCTGTTGTTGCGGACGTTGATTTCGGATGACACCCGCAGATCTGGTTCCCTGGGGCTCACTCGGATGTTGGCGGCGGATACGAGAAGCGCGAGCTCGCTGATATTTCACTGTTCTGGATGGCGGTACGTCCAAGTTTGCATTCTCTCTTTTCTCTCGCAATTCTAACGCCGGTGGCAACAGGGAGAGATCAAAGACTTCGTCGACATGGACATGGATTTCCTCTCACGCACACGGCAGCGCAGCCCAGATGCCTGGGGAACCTCGCAGCCGCACAACATGTTTGATGAACTGTCCATACCGGAGAGACTCGTTATCGGAGTGAAAACCCGGCTGGACGCGAAGCTTCTCACCAAGGACAGCGTGTACCACCCGAGCTTCCTGGTCTCTCCGATCCAAATCAAGCCTGACCCCGCGAACATGGTCACGCTCGACACCCTGAAGAAGAAGTTCGGTGCGAGTTGGCAGCCTACGTGCTCTGAGCTCAACGCCACTGAGAAGCAGTGCAAGGTCACTTGGGGTGGTCCGTCGCGGAAGGTGCGTCGTTTGAAACGACCTGTTATCGTAGAGATGTTGACGCTAGAATTGCATAGGCTCCAGCGGGTGCGCCAGGCTCCACCGCACCTGCCCAAGTCCATTTCGACACTCCAAGCGATCTCTTTGGCTGATTTACACACTGAACCCTGTCGATCTCAATTCGCTGTCCTGTATTTGTGCGCCACTCAAATCCCGTCAAATGTCAAGGCCTCTCATAGGACTTTCAGAGCGTCGTTCGATACCCTCAGTGATCTCTTCAATTGACTCGCGCACTGACATTTGTCGGTATCATTGTTTCATGCCTGCGCGCTCCAACTTTGCGCTTCGCGGCATGTCCACAATTGTGTTGTTAGTATTCGGTTTCTGTCCCAAATTTTGCACGTACTCGAGGTATATTTTGCGAACTTATTACGCTGTTCTATTTTCTACATTGTGCGCATCCGGCTTCATGCCTGCGACATTTGGAGCGATTCGCCAGTGCCATCGGGAAAAGAACAATGTGCACATCGACGCCCGGATTGCCGTGTTCAAAGTCCGACGTGCCGAGATGATATTTGCCGGGCCCCGTTCCGATCCCCGATAGGGTCGATCGGTTTATCAGTTCGAGATGGAACGAGTGTGACATCACGTGTACGAAGTGCCCCTTTTTCCCACGTCCTCGTGATCCTCGTTATTCGCGCTCGCCGCTCGAGTCGATATCTACCTGCATTACCCTCACCTACGAAATGGACCCGAAGAACAAACTCGTTCGCCTGGACCGAAGGCCGAGCATTCGTATGAAATTCTCAGACGACACAGACGACAATTCCTCACAGTATCGCGCTCGACCGACTTCAAATTACTTTGGCAAAAAAGGCTCTGGGCGAACGGAAAGTGCCCTGCATTCAACCTCAAATGGCGCGTCGAACGACGCGTTTTCCTTCTGGCTACCCTTTCCGCTCGGACGGCGGCCTCGGATGAAATGGTGTCTCGTGCTGTATTCTTTCTGTTGTGTCGCGTTCTCGTCTTGGGTCTTGCTGTCGAAACTATACTCGGGCGGCGTTGAGGACGTTGGCAACCAGCCTATGGGTAAGTCTCTCATGCGAATTGGAGTTTGACGCGGTTTGACACGCATTCTCCAGTAGTGCCAACGCTTTCGCCCGGGGCCCCTGCAAAGCCTGCCAAAGACTCATTTGCTCACTAAGCTCACGTCTATCAGTCCACGTCCTGTTGCTCTAGAACCTTTCGTCCTCAGAGCCGATGTGGATTTGGACGGCCCTTTTGCTTGCCTCTGGACGCATGATCCCGATGTGCAGCAATTATCCATCTGGGCGTCGCGTTGGAACTTGGAAGGGTTTGTTCTTACTCTCTTCCTCTCGTTACTTGCCTCAAGTGTCTACCAAGGTCCTATCTCGATACTTGTGACCACGGCTCACCCGTCTGGCTCTACCCTTGCCATCAAACTGGCGAAGAAGATTGTAGCTTTCCGAAAAACGACGTCGACGAAACACAAGGTCTCCGCGTATGTACTGTACCTTGCTCCTGACACTCCTGACAACCCGAATGCCTTCTTGAACCTCGCTCGTGTCTTCTCGCGCACATCAACCGTTGTGCTCTTCCCCGGGAAGCTTTCTGTGGTGCCTCCGAAAACCTTTCAGCGCTCTATAGGATCCTCTGCTCCGACGGTGGACATCAAACCCGTTGTTTTCGCCAGCCGCGGGAAGACAACGTTTCCCTTCTCAGATCTCTCACCCGTCATACTCAAGCGTGACGACCATCCCTGATGCTCTGAACGATTCTTCCCCGCGCTCTCTCGCGCTACCGACTGGACGGAATGTCTCTGGCAACTTCGAAACGCGACTCACGACGGACTGGGTCAACGAGCTTCATCCGGCATACGCCACGAACTCGACGGAGGTGAGATGCTTCTCTGTAGACAAGTTGCGCGTTGTTGATCTCCTCGTCAGGCGAAGGTCCGCCAACGCCTAAGTGGAAAATACCGTGGGGAGACATGCGTATTGGGGACTCGGCAGATGGCAGCACTGCGCACACCTGGCAAGGCTGTAGACCCGATAAAGGTTCGGTGGCTGAAGCGACACTGTCGAGAGTGGATTGGAGGACGAGATTAATGACGAGGTCTCATGAAGCTTCTCTAAATTTCTAGTAATGTTGTATTGCCATCGCACACGCATGCATGGCGGCACGTCACCTTACGCTTCTCGTGAATGATAAATAAAAACCCTCGACTTCACGCACCTTTATGCTGCGGTCCAATGATACGGCCGCAAAAACCCATTGTACATCGCGGTATACGGTATGAAGATACTAGTGGAAGGCTCGATTTAGAGACGGATACCGAAGCCCCCTCGTGGCAATTGCAACATACCTTCACCGAGGAGTGGCTTGATACCCGTATACCGTTCAAGCTATGACAGCACTTGTGGAGGAGTTAAACGGAAAGATCCCTATGCACTGAAAAATTGTTTGAGTTTTATGACAAAATGTAGAAATAGTGCCACAGGGATCGGAAGAGGTGCGCGGCTTCACCCGCGGGCACTCACTAAGTTTCGTTCTCAGATCCACGGCAAGTGCGGCCATCATTCCAAGGCTAAATCCGGGCTGGTCACTTGCTATTTCCGACGGGAAGGAGAATCTCAGCCTCGCTGTCCCTCAGGCCACATTGCGTATAATTGGTGAGTTTCATAGTAAATGGTAAGTGCATGCCTTTTTAGGCACACAATTTATAGAAACAGCCCCACGGACTGTCGAAAGGGGGTTTCCAAGGGCGAGGCTCGAGCAGAATGCCTGGCCGGACGCCTCTAGAGCCTGGAGGTTGACACCTCTTTCCGACGCCCCCGCACAACGCCACTACTATCCCCGACATCAAACGGTGTTTGGAAACAGACAAGTCACCACTCGACATAACTCAGCATACCATCCCGCCCAAACACCAGCACAGCACCAGCAGTAACATCGTCTAAGTTTGTTTTGCGAGATGTGAATGGCCCTACGGGCCCGCTCATAGCGTCGGTACCTGCATGCCACCGTTTTTCTGTGCGCCTACTAGGTGACCATTCCGACGATGTCGTATCATACCAAAGCAGGGATGATGAACGTCTGACACCGTCCTCGAGTACTTATATGGTGCGTTTTCCGTTGCTATGAAATACTCGTTGCTCTCGCCTTTCCACGACCCTTCAGACTCAGACGCTACCAATATGACAGATGTCTCCAAGACGCTCCTCGTATTTTGCGACGGCACTGGATTGGACGGTACCCTCGCAGATGGTTCCTCTCCGGGTAAGCATCTTCCACAGTACCATCTCCCGCGAAGAGCTAAATTATGCATAGCGGCGACGCAATACGTCACCAACGCCCTCCGCCTCTGTAAGTGTTTGTCGATTGACAAACCATGCTACAACGCTCATTCATCCTGCAGCTCGTGCTGTCAAGAATCGTTCGGCGTAAGAGCACCGAATGTCATGATCCCTGCGATTTTCTGAGCCTTCAATCTAGGTCCGGCCGTCGGCAGATTGTTTTCTACCAAAGTGGAGTCGGAGCTGAGGCTGACTTCGACGGAAACAATCTCGACCCTTTATTCATATCTCGTGCGTGCCTACATACCGCCTCGATCACCCAAATATCTCATCGACATCTACAGGCGGGAAGGGCACTGCAGTTGGTACGCGGTGGTTTTTGATGGTCGCAACCCCCGTTGGGTGCTGATGGCTTCCGCTCAGCGAGCAAGATTCGCGATGCGTATGTGTTCGTGGCCCAGAACTACGAAAAGGGCGACGAAATATGCTTGTTCTGGTGCGTACCGCTCATTTAGCATCCACGCTCTGCCCTTTTTTAATTCACGGAATGCTTCGCGTAGGTTCTCGAGGTATGAATTCTGTTTTGAATTTATTTCGGCCGTACTTGACATCACTAAAGGGGCGCGTATACCGTTCGCAAGCTCTCCGGGCTCATCGTGCGTTGAAATTTCTTACTACAGTGTTGCACTGATCTTATGTTTTCAGGATAAAATCGGACTTCTGGAGCACGAGAAACTTGGACACTTCTTCGAGGTCTGGAAGAATTTGGTGGATGGAAACACACCTATCATCCCTGACGGTACCCGTCACCCGAGGATCAAGTACGCCCTCCATTTCTCGACTCAATTGTGCGCTTACTCGCTTGACAGGTGTGTTGGTATATGGGATACAGTCGGAGCGGTTTTGAACGAGGTCAACGCCCTCCATCTCCTCGACACCTTCCTTCCTACAACTGTCGACGTTGCTCTTCATGCGTTGTCGATCCACGAGAACAGATGGGTGCCCACCCTTTGGACGGTACCAGAATCGGGTCTGGCGAAGAAAGCGAATGGGACGCCGCAGGTTATCAAGCAGGTGAAGCGCAATTTTGGACGCCATCGTCGCTGGTTATGTTGACATCGAAATCCATAGATCTGGTTCCCTGGGGCTCACTCGGACGTTGGCGGAGGATACCAGAGGCACGAGCTCGCCGATATTTTGCTGTTCTGGATGGCAGTACGCCTAACTCTTCATCGTCTCGTTTGACTGAAATTCTGATGTGTGTTGTACTAGGGAGAGATCAAGGACTTCATCGATATTGACATCGAATTCCTCTTACGCACGCGGCAGCACGACCCAGATACATGGGGAACCTCGCAGCCGCACAACACGTTCGGGGAACTATCGGCTGCAGAGAAGATCGGCGTCAGCCCAGAGACCCGGCTAGACGCTCAGTTGCTCACGAAGGACAGCGTGTACCACCCGAGTTTCCTAGTCTCTCCAACACAGATCAAGCCCGACGCTGACAACATGGTCACGCTCGATATCCTCAAGGAGAAATTCGGGTCGGGCTGGCAGCCTACGTGCGCCGAGCTGAACGCCACTGAGAAGGAATGCAAGAAGAGTTGGGGTGGTCTGTTACACAAGGTCTGTTGTTTGCGACGATCCATCATTGCGGAGATGTTGACACCGAAACTACGCAGGCCCCAGCAGGTGCCCCAGGCTCCACCGCTTCTGCTCAAGTCCATTTCGACACTCCCAATCATCTCTTCGGTTGACTCTTGCGCCGAACATTGCCGGTCTCACTCTCTTCTTTCTGTGCGTTCGCATTTGAGACGTTTTGTTATGATATATTTACATCCCTAAGTCCACCTAGAACTCACATCTACCTAAAGCAGCCAATCTTTAGAAATAATATAGGCCGCTTTGATCTTCGACGAATTCATCCTTCGTAACCCACAACTTGCTCTGAAGTATGGTCAGCATCGCTTTGCTCGCCGTACACAACACTGTTCCTGGACCCGTGTGCCAGCTGACTCGGTGAAGCGCCATTTCAGCATTTCCGATTGCTCCGCTCTCAAGCTTACGAGTCGGAAGTCCTTGCGGAAGCATCATAACATGTTTTCTTACTCAACAAGGCGCTCCATATAACCTTGCTGGGCGGTCATGTAAACCCTACTCAAAAACTGCATGATCGTCATCCAATGACCATTCAGCTGCTGTCAACTTCAATCATTCTACGAGCCCGATCGCCGCATAAACGCGCGCGTTGGACCGAGCACGTTCTTTACTTTCCGTACGTTGCACAGCTCTTTGTCGGCAGTCGCAATTGGCGATACGCGTTCGTGTGAAATGTGCGCCACCTGCGGAGACGAAATGGAGAAAAATGCATCGCCACGCATGATCCAGGCTGGAGCTATGGGCTGTTTCCCAGAGGTGCCCGTTCAGACCGATTGCTACTCGCTCTATTTGTCGGATAACATGCGCAATACGCACGGCAAGGCCCAATTTCCTCGCGCCGGTGTATCACTGGTGTATCCTCCGAGGCCGACGGTGCCCGTTACATTGCAAATCTCCTGCGCTTGGGAGAAATCTTCGTTGTTGCTACAGGGTCAGCTGTGTCCTCGAGGTTCTAGTAACATCATATTGAGGCGTTCTACGACATGTTTTGATGGCTACACCCCACCCCGAACCACAGAAGGCACCCGGTTGTTCACAACGAGTCGGCTGCGCGTTCTCAATGTCCGCCTACAGAACGCCAGAGAACCTTAGTTCGCTGGTTGGTCCGTCATCCAGGGTATAAAAAGCGGCCTTAGGAGCATGTCTTCCAGCAGCACACCCAGTGTCACTACCGAGCTTGTATAACTTCGCAAGTTTTCTCCTACACAACAATTGTCATCGTATGTTCTACTAGTATGCTCGCATGATATGCAAGTTCTTACATTATGAGACCTTTTAGATGCACGCCGCCGCCCTCATCCTTGCAATTTCCTCTGCCATTACCACCAGCACCGCCAACCCTCTTGCGACCCGCCAGATTTGCGGCCCGCAAGACATGGTCTGTGGCAACACCGCAACATTCACCTTCGACACGAATGGGCAGCCCTCGACTTTCAACCCGATCCTCGATCCCTGCTGCCCCGGTCTTGAGTGCATCGGGCCTGTGAGGAGTATACCTGATTTCACCATCCATGACGTTGGTGGTATTGATTTGACCGGAACATTGAAAGGACCCGTAAGCATTCATTCGTCTATCTCGTATTTGACCTCCTCACAACCCTCTCATGGTGTTACATAGACTTGCGTGACAGCTTGATCTCGCTAACTCAACGAGTCGCGCCTTTATCGAGAGAACAGACCTTCGTCGGGTTTTGTAGAGTCTGGCGTGTTCTACATTGTGCTAGTGCTCAGGCGTTTTCGTCAATAACAGTGTGGTCTGACCCGCTGTCTATTGACCTCACAAACCGATGGTCGCGCAACCTATTTCACGAGTCTGATCGCCTGTTCCCAGGCTAGAAGTATCATATCAGCGAACGTCTAAGGAGCGGATCGATCCAAAAGCTACGCACGTCACATAGGATCCGGCAGATGACGATGCGCCGCCGAATTTATCAACCAAAACCCCCTATGCATATCTACGTAGCGCACGAGCTCCTCCTCCTCTAATCCCTCAAACAACGCCCTCATCTGCTTTCGGACCACTTCTTTCGTCCCCGGTCGCGTCTCGAAGGCGACGAGCAAGGCGGCGATACCCAGCGCACGTATGCAGGGGATGAGACGCTGGTTCATGGCTGACGCCGCGTGAGCCAGCTCAGCAAGCCCCTCGTCGCCAAACGGTTTCCGTGGGGAGAACACTCGAAGTTGTATCCTGAATTCACGCAGTTGCCTCAACTTGGACAAACCGGGCGCAAGGAGCGTGAGCGACGCAATGACGGGGTCTGCCGCGCTCGGCGAGCCCAGATAGAGCGAGGCCTCGATATGTAGCCTCTCGAGGTTGACGCACGGCGAGATGTCGAACACGAACGTCTCGCGTCCTGCGGATGTACATCAGTAATGTTCTAAATCCCGAGACACGCAGGTACTGACCCCCGACGTTGTATTCAACGATATACAACTCTTGCAATGTACGTCCAACCTCACGGAAGCAACGGTCATACGCGGGGTTGTCGCTGGCCTTGGCTGAAAAGAGAGTGAGGCTGCGGACGTTGAGTCCAAGGAGATGCCGAGGGAGGCCGGTCTCGTAAGGAACCTCGAAGAGGACCAGCGTGTCGATCTGCGAGAGGTGGCCGTCGGTCATAATGACCCTATCTCCATCTGGAACCGAAACCTGGAGCGTCCTGGCGCTTACGCAGCGGTTGAGGAGCTGGAGAAGTCGTTGTCCCTGCTTGCACGACGACTTCGCAAGTGGGTACGAGATTGACAGCTGGTCTAGAGATACTAGAGAGTGATCAAATGGCTTCGAAGTGATGGCGATGTCCGAGTTCGAGTCGATACACAGGAAAATGTCGCGAAGACGGAGGGTTTGGAGGTCTGGGAGGATCTGGAGAAGCGCGATTACAAGCCATGGTGGGACATACTTTGTGTGGTCCCTGTTGGCGAACCAGCCTGGCCAGCCAGTTTGTGGACCATCAGGACACCTCCAGCTATGTGGGAAGCCGCGCAGGCTCAATTGGCGTATGGACGATGCAAGTTTAGGCCGATCACGGAGAAACTCGATCAGCATGGGAAGCGTCTTGCGCGGCTTCATCAGGCTGGGATTGTCAACGTTTTGCTGGTTGGGGAAACGCTCCCATTTCCCCTCCTGCGCAAGGTTGAGAGATTCCGGGGGGCGCGGGACGTCTTCTTCTTCCGACGTGAAGGAAAAGAGCACGCTACGGAAGAGATGCCGTCTGGAAACCTCGCACCACGAACGGCACACGAGGGAGCAGGACACGAGGTCCGCCTTCGGCTTGACGGGGTCGTAACCCAGTCGTTCCCACTCGTCGTCGGCTGGGGCTAGTTTTTCGAATATGAGGTCGGCGATGTCGAAGTCGTCCATGACGCTTGAGAAGAAGATCACATTGAGTATCGAACACGAAAGTTGAGTCAAAAACATACTGATTTGTCGCTGGTTCTACAGAGACGGTGGGCTAGGTCGTCGATGGGACGGAAGAGCACGATGCACAGCTGGCGTGGCTTATACCGTTACGTACAAGGCCCCGGACACCAAGGACCCCGACGAAGTACTCGTGCCCGCCAATTACATAAAAGCCCACGTCGAGCCAATGAGATATTTCTCTTTCAATAACGCTACAGACCACATCAGTATAGTAGAACAACAGGTCAGACGCAAAAAAAGTCCAAGGTTTCACAACTTCGCACCATCGCGGCCCCTCCCAGCGTACACGGACACCGCAGCCGGTCCACACTGCAGACCGGCTCTGAACACCGCCTCATCCCGCACGAGCACTTTCCCTTCCGGCAACACGTTCTCTACTTGCTGCGATACGAGGTGCACGGAGAGCTTCTTTCTGGTTTGGCTCCCGGGGACGACGAATGCGTCGTATGCCGCGACGACCTCGTCGAGTGTCAGTTGTTCGACAGTATCGGCGTCGATTTCGTCTAGAACAAAACATAATCATCAACCACCTCTCAAGTAGAAAGTTCTTGGAAGGAAGCCTTACCCTTCAAAAAGTCCTCGTAGCCAACATCAATTTGGAACCAAAATTGTCCCGCCTCTTCACGTAGATTTTTCGGGCGCTCCCTAAGTCGTGTAGCAAGAGCGCTCTTCTTCTGCGCGACTTCCTCGGGGGTGTACGCAGCGAGGGCAGTACGGAAGGTCGTCAGGAACGCCACGACACGGTCTTCGAGATGTGAAGGAGGGTGGAGGGACTGCATCTTCACGCCAAGGCCCATTGAGCCGGGCGCGGTCCACATGGACGCCGCCACAACATACCTTCACCGATAAAACCACAGGTCAGCAGGTCTAGAAGTCAGACAGAGGCAGAGAAGGGCGCACCCGAGCTGTTCGACGGTGCGCAGTTGGCTGAACGCCGGTTCGCGGATGACGTGCACGATGAAGGTGAGCACGGCACGCAGGCGAGGGTCTGCGATGTTGCCGAAGTGTACGTAGTAGAGAAGCGCAGAGTTCTTCTCTTCGGGGTCTTTGTGCTTTTTCTGGAGGACGTGGTCCGCGCCTGGTGAACGTTCAGTGAGCGTGACGCGACATAGGACGAAGGAGACCGAGACCAACCCATGGGAGGGACCAGCAGCCTTTCGCGGGGCCATTCGGCAGGTGGTAGAGGGCGAGCACCGAGCCGCTGCTCGACGTCGTCGATCATCTCTACAGCTTGCTACTCGAATGGTTGGTCAGCCGGGGCATTCATCATTCAGCGCCACGCACCTCAGCAGTGACGTTCCCAGTGACAAGCGCATCGACGTAGACTTTGCGCAGTAGCTCTCTTTTATGCCATTCCAGAGTTTCCTTCGTGACCTCTTCAAAATGATGTCAGCACCGCGCATGGAAAATCAACCCGCACACGTACGGGAGAGCTCGGATAGCTTCTGTTGCGGTGTCCAGACTCTAAGACTGATCGCGGCCGACATGAAATACTGCGCAAGCTCGCTGGGCTGGCCGAGGTAGAAGTTTCTGTACACCCTTTCGGTCTTCGCGAACAAACCCATCAGCCGACGATCGAGGGTTTTTTCAGGTTCAAATACCTTACCTGTTCCTTGTACACAGCAACCCTATCCTCCTTGATCTCGAAGCCGACAAGTTTATCGACAACTGCGCGTAGAAGTAACGGCAGCTTGTCACTGTACCCCGATACGGAGAGGTACACTCCGGCCTTTTCGTGGGTGACATCGTAGGAGAGGCCTGCGAGGGTAGCGGCATAGGTGAGTTCCGAGAGGGCGTCGTCGAGGAGGTCAACAAGGAGTCTGACATCGAGAGTATCAGAATAGGCGAAGAAACAAAGAAATAGACGGGTGGGGCATACCGGGTGTGGACAGCATGGCGGGGTGTCGCATACGCAATCGCTCTGAGGAGAGTTCGAAACATGAACGGCCAACATAATAAACGATGCGTACGCACGACTTGATCTTGACGCGGACCTGGGCCTTGGGGACCCAGAATTGATCGTCGGGTTTGTACCATAGCGTCATGCGTGATGTCTTCTGCACGATCTCGGGCCGCTTCTCAGGCTGCCGTAAATGAGCCAATGGCCATGGATGGTCATAGTCATAGGTCTCACCTGGGAAACGTCCCTTTTGTTCACGGAGAGGTCTTGCGGGATGTAAGGATTCGGGGCGGGAAGGAACAGCTCGAGGTTGTCGTTGGGTTTGTGCGCCTAAACGATGTCCGTCAGGTGCGACGTATGAACAGCGGTTGCAGACTCACGCGTTCCAAAAACTCCTTCGACGCCTTGCGTACAATATACTCAGTCCCATACCACGTTTCTCTCTCCCAAACGGCATCACCAACAATCTCGCCCGCATGGTCTCGTGCAGCTACGACGATCCTCGCCCGTTCCGGCGTCAAGCTCTGCAGCAGAGCCCGAACGGCGCCTTCGTCCCACTCGTGCTCGAGGGCGCCCCGGGACAGGAGAGTCTGTGGTGGATACGGCTCGAGGAGATCGAGACCGAGCGTCCGCGCGAACGTGTGTGGCTGGCCTTTTTCGCGGAAACGGAAGGTTGTTTGTGCCATCTGGGCCATCTCTGTAAAGTGGTATGGGTCGAATGTCGACGAGCGCAGGAGGGAGATGTATGCGTAGATAGTCAAGATGACGTCTTCGTAGTGTACTGTTGTGTGTTGCACGAGTTAACACTATTGAATATACTGGGAAGAAGAGAACACGTACGATAGCCTTCCCGTGTGAGCCGTCCCTCGATTGAGAAGAACGAGACACTACGGTTACGTGCACTGTACCCGGAACTGATGCTCAGCAGCCATCCCTTCTTCTTCAGGTATGCGCAGATGCTTCCCGGGCCTTCATGTCCTAGGAAGTGACTAATGAACTTTGCCGGCTGAGTACGAAAGAGTGGAGCTTGGTCGGGGATGGGCCAAGCAAGCGAGAAGAGATGGGTGTCTTTGACAGTCCTGATGAATACCTCCGTCTATCCAAGTGTTAGCCAAGCGTGATAGGCAGGGATGAAGACGTACGCCTATTTGGTCGGGACCCCACACAGGTGCTGAGAATCGAGGCCGAGGGTCTACACCACTGCTGGTGATGGGCGAAAACAACGGGACGACGAGTTCTGTGAGCTCATCAACGGTTTCTAGAACGGGTGTTAGAGGCGTTCACATAATGACCTATCCACAACGCACCTTTCGCGACGACAACCAGACTCATTCTTTCCGCGCAGTACTGCTCTTTCCACCACTCCATGAGACGGCGTCTGACTTCCCTCCCGACAGGCCCACCATCCCCATCCTCACTCTCCGCACTCTCTCCGCGCTCCTCTACAGTTTTGCGAGCGGCCTCTGTCAGACTTTGCAGGTTACCTGTGCCGAACTTCGCCCACGGATGTCCAGGGGCACTGAGGGCCTTGCTCAGCTGATGCATACGCCGTGAATCGTTCTGCAAGTTGCGCTTATTCTCGGAGTCGACGGCGTGCATCTCACGCGAAGTGAGGTTCGCGGTGAAGAGGGGGCAGCGGAAGAACGCGGCAAGACGTTGTATGCCTCCGACGAGCGCGGAGGGGTTGATGCTGAACCAATAGTCTTGGTAGGCGGCGGCGGTGCCGGCGTTGCGTGTACCGCCGTTCGTTTGGATGTACTGCGAATATTCAGTTTTGCGAAATCTCCGTTACGACGTTAATACTCACGGAGATGTACCCATTCTCTTCTGGAAAAGATTCAGAGCCCTAGAACGTGTGAGGTACAACCACATGAAGGTTCGCGGGAGTAAAACCTTGGTAATCATGTGCTCGCAAAAATGAGCTAGTCCTGGAATGTCATCCTGCATAATGGTCAGAGCCGGGTGTTGGGGCAGGGTGCACATCACGTACAGGGTCTTGGAGATGACCGACCGCGACATCAACGCAGGCCGCAGCCTTGTCCGCGTTCGCATCATGCACGAGCGCGGCGACGAGCCCATTCTCGAGACGAAGCAGACGATACTCGCGGTCGTCGTTGTCGGGCTTGTGGATCGGCTGGGAGAAGAACGCGTACCCCGGGAAGTTGGCCGTGGGCGGGACCGCCGTCCAACCGTCTTCCATCTTCTCCACGAGTCGCTTTGCAGGTCGTGCTGGTCGGAGGCCGAGAAGCCGAGCCCGCGCCAGTACCGCCGCAGTGGTAATCCGAGGGGGCTGGTTGGAGGATCTGTCGATCAGTGCGAGGGGTACGGTTGGCGAGAATGCCGCGATCGCACCTACAGATCGTGGTCTGGGGAAGAGGTGCAGCAGTCTGGGGTAGCCACACCCTTTGCGGGGCAAATCGCAGGCACAGGCGCCTATCGCAGGTGATCAGATTAGATCAGTTTCTCCCAAGTCCGAACGGTTCGTTCTGGCCCGCCTCAAACTGGACGGGGACACAGATATGGATTACACACCGCGCAGCCTACCCCGGTTGCCTCTGGGAGACTAATATCATTCGAAACACTAGACTGGCCTGCGGAAGACGACATCACGGCCCAGTCGGTGTCTCGGCAGCTGTCCGCGCTCTATCGGGTGCAGTTATCGCACATAAATAGTTAGTATCCAGACGTTGGCCCCCATAATTCGCTCGAAAGAGTCAGCGACGAAGGTGAGGGCGCCTGGCCATCCTTCGCACTTCCCAAAAATGGACGCTTCCTACGCATGATTTCCTTATTCGTCTACCTTCGTTTGTCTTTCGGTCTCATTTCGCTCTTTCATCGTACTCAGAAGACCGTCGCATGCAGAAGAACCTCGGCCGAAAGAACGGCAGCGGGCGGCACGCAGACATATATAAAAGGCGTCCTCTCACAGCACTTCGACCCCGAATTTCCCTCGGGGAAATCCGGCGGAAATCACATGTTTCCAATAAAAATAAAGCATATTTCCGGT
>BSCZ01002218.1:0-149943 GCA_027924225.1 Bjerkandera adusta | reverse complement strand
GGGATGCAAAGATGCAATCTGGGATGCAAGGATGCAATGATGCAAATGGGCAAAGCGACCCCTTTGCCAGGATTAAACAGATAGATGCGGATTAAGATGCGGATTTGAATACAGATGCGACTTGGGATGCGACTTGGGATGCGGATTGGGATGCGAGATGCGGATGGCAAAGCGACCCCTTTGCCAGGATTAAACAGATAGGTCACATGCTCGCCTTAATGATCTCGCGCACTGGTCCGCGCGGTCCGCCGGCCCGGAAGCTTGCTTCTCTACACACCCGGAGCGGCCTTGGGCCGGCCGGCCCGCATGTGCTATTTCAGGCCCAAGGCCGCTAAAAATAGTCTGTTACTCAGCATTCTGCGATGTTCCATGAGTTTCTGAACGGTTAGTAATATAATGGTAATTACATCAGTAATTCGACGGCTTTATTAGCAAGCAATCCCCATTAGGATGCTTCTTGGGGTCTCAGCAGTGCGCTGGGGTCCTAGCAAAAGGGTATATATACCCAGGTACAGAGCGCTGATGAGACTTCAAGTCGAAAGCACTGTGTGATCCCCAGGGTCACCGTACTTCGCTCTCGCCTACTTATCCGCTCACCCTCGCTACGCTCGGGTTCGCTCCACCACCTAACCTAACCGACATAGACAGTGCGAAACAGCGACATGTGCAAGAAACAGGCCTGATATGGAAATTGAAACAGAACGGAACCGGTTCCGTTCCGTTCCGTTGATGGGCAAAGCGACCCCTTTGCCAGGATTAAACAGATAGAGAACAAGGTCGGGAAGGCTGCTGAAGAGCAGATACCAGAGGCTGCGGAGGAGTGAAGGTGGATGAGTCGCTGTACAATCTACGTGTTCACATGTGAGCGAGGGAGTTGGTGTGCAGTGGTGTGAGAGGGTGGCGCAGTGTTGCCTGCACGGCGTGGGCAGGGCGGCAGTCGGACCTTAGGTTAGGTGGTGGAGCGAACCCGAGCGTAGCGAGGGTGAGCGGATAAGTAGGCGAGAGCGAAGTACGGTGACCCTGGGGATCACACAGTGCTTTCGACTTGAAGTCTCATCAGCGCTCTGTACCTATTTATCTAATCCCTGACAACCAGCTGGTTGTCAGTTGTCCAGTCTGCATAGGGCCACCAAGTGGAAAGGATAATCAATTCACTGTTATTGTACAGCATCAATGGCACTAAGCACTCGCTAGAGCTTTTCATCTCTCTCAGCGATATCAACAAGGACTGTTTAATGCCCTTGGTGCATGACACTCTCAAGGAGCTGGCATTCAAGGATGTGGAAGATATCAAGAGGACAACATGTACAGATGACATTGATTTTTGGCTCACAGCAAGAACCGTTTGTGCATAGGCTGGGCTCCACACTGAAGTTAGTACTGATGGCAAATCCATCATGGACCTTGCGGCCAGACAGTCATGGTATTAGCACCTTGTGTGGGCAACCATGAAGAGGATCAAGAGTGCCACCCTTGATAATGCTGTGAGAAAGCTTGCACAGATCCAGAAGACATCAACTGGTATGTGACCCATAAATTGTGGGTCAAGTGGTATATGACCCATAGGTTGTGGGTCAAGTGGGGCTAGACTAAGGGGTAACCTTAGCCTTACCCATGTCAAGAGAGGGGTATAAATGCCATTTCACAAAGGACTGTAATAAAACAATCTGTGCATTGACCAGTGTTTATACAGGATGGCTCAAGAGGCTATGGATAAAAGAGTGTGGGCTGTGCTCATGCACATGTGGTATATGACATACAGAAAGCAGTGAGGTGTGAGTATGACAGAGGGGTACAATGATGGCTAGGTACGGGCGATGCATGTGGATGTGGTATGTATGGAGTAGAAGATGTGACAGAATGCGGGGCAAGACGGGTCCATGTGAACATACAAGCGAGCGTCGACAGCAACATACAAGACGAGCAACGGACGACTGTGTGGGACCTATGGTATGCAAGACGACAAGAGAGGGTCCAAACAAAAGAGTGAAATGTCCAGCCCGCATCAAAAGTCCTTGCGATGCGTGGCATTGGCGCGGAGTAGCGTGCGCTGCGTGACGTTGATGCCGAAACAATCCTCGAGCCAGACGTGACGATCAATGCAATGATCGACGACGCGAGACCAGAACTCGATCACGGGCTGCGTGGGACGGAAGGAGCGCATGGTATGACTCGCCATACTCATATCACGCACGAAGCGAAGGGAAGGGAATGCGTCGCGGCGAAGGAGGGATGCGAAGAGCTCATGGAGCGTGAAAAACGGCGCCGTCGAAAGTCCGAGCGGGGCGTCGCGGAGCCGGGCATCGAGGTCGCGAATGCCGATGAGCTCGACAGTAGGGTGCGCGGGGAGGAGAACATGGGCGGCGATCCAATCGGGCGACTGCCAGTGCCATTCGGCATCCGCTGAGCAGATGAACTGGCGTAGGCGCGGACACCACTCCGCGAGCGGGACGGGTGTCGCTGGGTGTTGCCGGTGCGGCGCGGTGAGATAGTGCTCATCGACGAGCGATGATGAATGGCCGAGCTCGAGCTGCAATAGCTTCTCGCCGTGTGCCTTGAAGAAGGCCGAGAAGCCTGGGCCGGTGTAGCTAAAGTCAGATGAGAGGACGGAGAGGTTGACAAGCTTCGGCATGCTCCATGACGCGAGGGCAGCGAATGTCTGATTGTCGAGGGAGACTTTCAGGGCGCGGAGGGACGGGAGGAATACCGGCATGTCCACAAGATGGCTGGGTTGCGCGAAGATGGCGCGGAAGTTTGGAGAGCAGGAGGACAACTCGAGATACTCGAGGTGTACGGCGAGGTTGGTCAGCATCGGTGACATGCGCTGCTCGAACGGCGCATCGCCATAGCTCGTCCAGCTGAGGCGGCGCAGCTTCGGGTTTGCGACGAGTGACAGGATCTTTTCCGGGCTACAGCGAGGATCCGGGCCGTCGTCGTACAGACTGCGCTGCACCGAATGGTGGTCGGTGTAGATGGTGAGGCCGGGGGATAGCTCTAGGATGCTTAGGAGATCGGCGGGGGCGCAGCGCTCGAGGCTGGGAGTTTGGATATGAATGCGGCGGATGTGCGAACCATAGGTGCGTCCGGGGTATTGCGGTTCCACGAGTGATTGGTGGAGTGACTGAAGGATGAGGGTGTGAGCCAGCTTCTTTGCTTGGGAGGCGCTGCTGATCCAAATAAACTCGAAAACGAATTCGAGGGCGTACGCGCGCCAGGACCAGCACACGAGCGAGCAGGAAAGCTTGGTGACTAGCGCCCTCCTGTAGAACTCGAGGCCTGCGGACGTTTCCTCGAGGAATGATAGCGCGTGGGAAGCGTCGAGAGGATCGTGGTCCTGGAGACAGGCGTGCTTGATGACAACTCCCCAGACCTCAGGCGGCAGGTACGGCAAGTCGATGGGTTGTTGTTGCGCGATAGAATGCGAAGGTTTCCTGTGAACGCGATGAGCAGACGTCATAACGGATGGGCCATTAGGAAGCGGGTATAAACAGACAGTCGTACAACGGATCCCGTGGAACAGAACGGAGAACCGGCCTGCGTAACAGACGGACTCGGATGAGGCGAAAGTGGCGCTCTTCTCTACGTGAACGTAGTTATAGTCCCGCCGTGGCTGCTGCTGAGACGATTCGGCGCGTTCATCGTCCAATGTGCACCGGGGAACAACAGATGAACAGCGACCAATCGTCGGAGCGAATTGCACGGCGAGCGTCGCGCTCGCGTTCACACGAGACGGAGGGCGTGTAGAACACGGAAGAGCGACGGCGAGAGAAATTAATGGGGGCAAAAAGGGAGGTAATGGTTGCAAGCAAGGTACATGGAGGAGTCTCTTACCTGCCAGTGCGTATATGAGTGCGCAGACTCGCCAATATCCTCGACACCTTCCGGGGCGATCGTGCGTTGGGGGCAGGCGACGGCGAAGAGCGGTCGAGCAAGCGTCGGAGACTCATTGCGGGCTACGGGGAGGGGGACGCGGCGGTTGTCGCAGACGGCGAGAAGGAGACGGGTACGGTGGCGGCTTGGTGGTTGAGGTGAAGGTTGTGGTGCGCTTTGAGCTCAGGCGTGAGATCGCATCCCCGATCCAAACAGGGACAACTCTTTGCTGGCTGAGCGCTGAGCGCTGATGCCTGATGGGTTTAGCCTCCTGCCCCATCCGGAAGCCTCCTCCAACGCGACTCGACCACTCGAGGCTCTCTCTCTTTCTACGGGCCCTCGCCTCGAGCCATCCCGCCGAACATTCAACGTCATAAATTCACGCCTCGACGCGTCCCGCTGGCCGCAGATGCGCCCTGCGAGAGCACAGAGCATGTTTCCCACCGACGTCGGGCAACGGCCAATCAACAACCGCCGGCAGAAAGTCATTACAGCGAAATATGGGCTAGAACGGCCAACAGCTCGGTGCGACGGCGGCGTCCTCAGTTGGCAACGGCCACCAGTTGGGGTCCTCATCCAAGCGCGTGCGTCCTCGAGGCCGCGGTGGGTCTCCCGTCTTTCTGACCGGCCTTCCACACACTGAATTGCAGCTTATGTTGTGCTGTGTTCGTCAGAATTCGCTGGACCCTTGAGCGGGACCGCTGCCCGGGCAGCTGTCCGAGCCTAGTGCCATCCCCCGCTCAGAGATCTCGATAGAAAGTCGATCGTGCAGATGTGATCATCCTGCCGACGGCGCATCGCTCTCTCCACACACCGCCGTTCACCGCCATGCACGGCGTGGTGCTCGGCGCGAGCAACGTTCAGGCGACCGCTGTTGCGACCTCGCCGTCTTACGCCGACGGCGATGCTGGTTCCGGAATGCACGGCCACACCCCACCTCCGTCCAGGTACATTACAGACCCAAAGAGCGGGCCGTTCGTGCTGTCGTCGGCAGAGGCATGCAGGTGCGTGCCTAATGCTATCTAATGTCTTCAGTCGCGGAGGTACCTGAATGAAGCAACATGTCAGGTCTCGACGGTATAACGATGGCCCCGCGAGTCTCGGAATCAAGCTCGCGGCTGGCCATGTCCGCGACAAGACTCGACACGACACATATTCCGCGTGTGTACCTTCCATATGACCCCTCAAGTTTATCCTGGTAGCCCTCAGTGGAGAACGCGCCGGCTTAACTCAAAACGGATCCCGCCGCCGAGCACTATCGCGGCCTGCAAGTTCATCGCTTTGCCACCTGACTTCGAGAGGCCCAATGGCCCATCCCTGCCGCGATATTTTCGTCGCTGCGCAGCTTGCCGTTTGTCTTGCCACTCTTCGCGGCTTCGCGCCTCATTCGTCTAGTTCCGTGGATTTGCCTCGCACAGTGCATGACGAATGAACACAGCCGCTCCCTATCTACACGACTCTTTCCCCACAGCTTCGAGATCTCATTCGCTAGATACGTAGCTGAACTCTCGATTTCAACCCTCTGCTTCGCATTCGCATTGACCCCGCGTTACATCGGGGTCTCCTCGATGCTTTTTGGGTATCTCGAAGCGAACATCCGTCTGGGGATAACGGTCCCGACCACATGGGGAGGCCCGCCAACCGTCCTGCACAGGGGTGGCCAAAAGCCCTGCTTCGAATTTGTAGTAGAGCGTATCACGCCTCGATATTGCGTGGACGCCGCGTGCGTCTGTTTCTACGCCCTTGCGTCCCTGGTATTCTGGGCGACCGCGCCCGCCTTTTTCAATCTGATAGTCGTTGCGACCCCCCGCTGATGGAGCCGTATCATGCTCGACAATCGCGCGAATCCCCTACCTACCTCCGTTGTCTCTGATATTCGAGTTGCAATCTATTGGCTGCATGAAGTATTTGCTGGTGTGCTAGGATGTCACTTCCGTCAGACGTGTGATCACCAAAGTCCTCGTAAATGAAATCGAGGAACCCACCGATTAACTACGTTCTACAAGGGGTTCTCTGTTACTCGTACTACGATTGCCACGACTTGAAACGGTCAGATGATACTCGCGCATCACAAGAATCGACGTCGATGGTACACGCTTTCTGACTGGACCTACTCCTTGATACCATTTGTACGCAATCCGTACAAAACCACTACCCCACGGAGGCATTCTCAGCGGAGAGAGAGCGGGTGGGTGGCGCTTGCTATCATTATCTTGAATGTACACTTAGAAATACAATGCTGAATCAAACTTCCAATATCCGTTTTCCCCACTGCCACACCATGTAACTAACTGCAGTCATCGGTACGATCTTGAGGTATCCGATGCTCAATCCAACGTAGAACCCACGCCATCCACCGGCCTGCCAGATCGTCGACACCGTTTCGCCCCAACGCATCCACCGGTCTGGGTGTGTGAACCCGCCGACCTGCATGCGCCGCCGGATGACTTCGAAGGGGTACGATACGGTTTGCGAGAGGGCACCTGCGACTGCACCAAACGCGAGGTCGGCGGCAGGATTCGGTTTGCGAGGGCCAGAGCGGAGGAACCGCGCGCGAAGGTAGCCCCAGGTGAGGAACGACGTGCCGGCGTACGGAATCATTCCTGTGAGGGTAACTGTGAACCCGCGGTAAAACTTTAACAGAGGGAAGCGGTCGAAAAGCGTAGAGGAGGTCGGGGAGCGCGTCTTAGGCCGTTCGCGGTAGACTTCGCGCGCGGCGGATAGGAAGCTGGGTTTCGCGGTGTGTCCGCCGTTCGTGGAGCGTGTATGGTACGCCATGCGGACGCGTATGAGCTCGAGGGGGTAGGTGAAGAATACTGAGGTCATCCCTGTGTACAAATGCACGCGTCAGGATTGGCTGAGGAAGAACGCGGGGTAATATGTGCCCCACCGGAGAGTGCACCGGCAACGAACCGGCGTCGATTAGTTTGTTGTGCGCGTGTGGGCATTAGCATCTGTTTGCGTTAGACGAAGCTGGGGAGCTGGTGAGGGTGGACGTACGTGTTCTAGCTGGTCGTATGCCATGAATTTAATGGCCGCGTACGGGAAGATACGCAGTAGGGTCGCCGAATGGCCCTGGAATAGACCCATTGCACCGTTTTCTCTATAAATCTGTGCGCCTGCTGCGAATGCCCCCTTCCATGATCCTTCACTGCTCCTCAGCTCCGTCTCACACGAGCATAACTCCGCCAGGACTCACCGGCATACTTGCGGAAGTCGGGGTTCGAGGACTGGAAGAGGATCTTGACTCTATCAAGCGGAGCGACGACCGACTTTGCCTATGGGCGCGCGACGAGAATAGCACTATGAGCTATGTGTGGACGCGAGAAAAGGAGGACATACGACGCAGCCGGCGATACCGCCTGCAAATCCCGAGCGGGCGATGTAGTGAAGGCTTTGCTTGTCCTGCTTTGCGGGTACATGGGAACTCATCCGGTGTGGCCAGCCCGTTCACGGCATCCACAGCAGACAAAGCGACAAGAAAAGAGAGAGTGGAGGAGGAGGAGGGAGGAGGAGGACCGACGAGAGTAAACGCCGCCGCTTCACCAAGTGTGGAGGACCCGGATCTCCGATTATGTCACCCGGCCCGGCAGCTAGGGTTAGGACTTCGGCATTTCCCCGCACTCGACCGACCCACCAATGAGCGCGTTCCTTTCTCTCTCTTCCTCCACCATCCACCGGAATGTCTACAAAACAGAAAGCAGAAGCGAAGGTACCCGTCCTCAAGGGTCAAGAAGGTGAGATGTACTGTCAATTCGATGTATCGCGTGCTCACCTCGGCTGTATACGCAGCGGAGGATGCTGTTCTCGAGTACATTAAACGCGTACGAAAGGACATGGCAGCCCTCGTACCGCGCTGATGTTTATGTACAAATTCAGATGAATAGACCCTATGGCGCCGTAGACGTAGCTGCCAATTTGAAGGGTGCGGTACCAAAAACAGCCACCCAAAAGATCCTCGTCGCGCTCGCAGAAAAAGGGGAACTTGTACAGAAGACATACGGTGTGGAACGTTTCTTACGAGTATATGAAGTCATTGCTCACACTTGACCTCACCATATGCTAGGTAAAACGACATTCTTTGTGGCCAATCAGGCCAACCTCGAAGATATGCCGGCGGAGAAGCTCAAAGCGCTCGAGGAAGAGTACAAGACCATCGACGATTCAAACAAAGCCCTCGTAGCGAGTCTCAAGTCCGCAAACACCGGTTAGTGTGCTTAGCTCTAGAACCCATTTCACTACTTACGCTGTCGCAGAGCTCGCCAAGATGAAACTGACACCCACAGACCTCGAACTAGCATCTCAGATAGACGATAGCAAGCTCAAGGTGCGCATACAGGGAGCGTGTTTCACGACACACAGTTGACGACTGTCGCCCTGGACGTGAAGATCAAAAAGTGCCTGGCTCGCCTGCAACCCCTTCGCTCTGGAAGTTCGCTCGTCTCCGCCGAGGACCTCGCGCAGCTGGACCGCGAATGGACGCAATGGCGCGCCGAATGGGTCCGTCGCAAGAAGATATTTAACAAGTACGTACTTGGCTGCACGCTTGCCTCCTGCCCGCCTGTCTTGGCGCCGCCTCCCCTTGGCTCGACATCTCGCTTGGCTACGCATACACCCATCCGAGACCTATGTGTGTGCTAAGCTGACCTTCTGGTCGTGTTTGCCCCTCTCTGCGCTGCCGTGTATAGCTTCTGGGGCCTAGCCACCGACGCATTGCCGCCGCAAGACGCATCCGTGCTTGCTGAAGATCTCGGAGTCGACTTTGATACGCCAGAACACGCCGCGTTAGAGAAGACCCCTCTCTGCGCTCCGCCTTCGGTGCTTGGCAAACGGTCCCGGTGATCGTGCTCAAGTTCTTCGATATCGAGCCCCTTGCCTTGGCGAACCGCTGTGCTGTACCGTACCATATTCCTGAACCATGCTGTGTTATTCGATTCCGACTTGCGCAAACTCCGCGAGAGAAAATGACGGCATGAATTAGATGAGGCGTAAACATTCAGAGCGATGTACAGTACATATCATAAGCATACACGGCGAAAAAACTAGGTCAAGGTATAAAAAACATAGAGGGGATATCACTCGTCGCTGTCGCCCTCGACGTCGCTGGTGGCGGTCTCGTCTGCAACCTTGCGCGACTTTGCGGCGGCCTTTGGAGCGGCCTTCTTCGGGGCGGCCTTGGATTTTGGCTCCTCTCCGCGACGAGGGTTTTCGGGTGCGTCCTTCCACATTGCGCCAACCTGAGGGCCAGAGATGAGCCTACAGCGCGAGAGAATGGGCTATATGAGCACTTACCGCCCTCATCGCGTCCTTTTGGGCAGTACCGGGGTGCTCCTCACGGTACTTCTTGAGCTGGTCCTTCATGAACAGGTTGTACGCGGTCGGGGCGCGTTTCGCTACGACACGAATGAGAGAGGGAAAGGAGAGACACGCATATACACACCTTTTTTCTCGACTGGGGCGGCCCTTGCAGTCTTGGTCGCGCGTTTGGTCTTGGTTTCTAGAGGGGTTGCGGCAGGATCAGCCCGTCGTGAGTGGAGTGCGCAGACAGGGGCGTACCAGTTGCAGTCTTTGCCATTGTGGATGTGGTGGTGTTGGTAGGAGGGAGAGAGGGGGTGGGCAGGGGGAGAGAACGCTGCGAGGGTTTTATAGGAGAGATGGAAGCTGTCTGGCGGACTTGGGAACACGTCAAACAACGCGGTCACGTGCGTCTCAAGCGGGCGGGTTTACTGGAGCGGTTGCTCTGGCGCCCATCAAGGGGCGAACCGAACCGTCGGGGGCCAAGAATAGCACAGCGATCTTCTGATTTTGTTGGGCGGCTGAGTTTGAAAAGTTTGGGGCGCCGGTGTATATGAAGGGGCCTTGTGCTGGCTGTCGTCAAGCCATCCCCGTTCTCTCCCTCCCAGCTCAGGTCGTCGGCGGCCTCTCCCCTCCTCTTCTCTTCTCAACACTCGCCATAACCTTTTGGACCATGTCCACTGTCGCTCTTTCTGCCCTCGTTGCCCTTGTGGCCTCCAACGCCGTCCTGGCACAGCCCGACCCCACGGGCACTGAACCCCTTGCTGACAAGCGCATCCCCTTCGACCAGATCGTGAGTGCCAGCAGCCAGCGACGACCTCTCGCAACGTTCTGAGCAGTTTTGCAGCCCTACCAAGTCGACCCCAACAACAGCCCCGGTGTTCGTGGAACCCAGAGCGGTTTCAACCGTTGCAACTCGACGACCGAGAACCAGCAGTCGATGTGTCAGACCGCCTTCATCAACGGCCCTGATGGTATGTCGTGACGAATTATTCTGCGCCGGTCGGCGTTTCTCACCTTTTTCGTGCAGATTGGTGCTTCTGGGCTCCCCCGACTGGTCCCACGACTATTGGTGAATCCGAGCATGAGGAGGTCGCGTGGTGCACGAAGCCCGGCCACGGTACTCGTCTGATTCCCGACGGTGCCATCACCGGCATGCAGTTCCTCAAGTCGCCCTCGTACCTTGAGGTCCTTGTCTTCTTCGACCAGACGAAGGTCAACCTGACCCCCGACGATTTCGGTGGTGAGCTCGATCCCCACGGTGCTGATCTCGTGAGTAATATTCTCGCATTGGTATACGGCCGTTTCTGACCGCTTCGTCATCAGCGTGGCAACCCCCTTGGTGGTCTCGTGTACTCGAACGGCCTACCCATCAGCAACAAGGATAGCAACGCCACCAACACTCAGGTCATTGAGTGGCACAAGTACGTGTGTTCGTACGTCCGTGGTGTAATATAAACTAATTATCTCTCCAGCTTCATCGGCTCCAACCAGTCTTGCTTCAAGGCCTGCGACCCTCTCGACCCCAACGGCCCGGCTTACTGCTACAACCGTCTCGACCGTGTCGGTATCAGCTACGTCTGCCCCAACGCTGCCAAGGCTGGTGTTTTCGAAGTCTGCGATTCCGAGAACCAGGACCCCGTCGGCCAGTACACCTCTGACGGTCAGGTCGTCACCTACACTCAGCCCCCAGAGTCGCTCGGTGCCATCACCTCGATGCCCTACACCGCCCGCATCCCCGCATCCTCGAACTGTGTCACCTACTCATCGGCACAGCTCTTCGGCTCTCTTCCTTCTGCTACTGGCGCAGCTGCGGGCTCCTCCGCGACTGGCTCTGCCAGCGGCACTGCGAAGGCCACTGGCGGGTCGGCGAGCGGCTCAGCCTCTGCTTCGCGCACTGGCTCCGCTGGAAGCGCGTCGGCCACTGGTGCTGACACGCAGAACAACGGTGCCGGCTCCATCCGCGCATCTGCTCTCGCCACTGTCGCGGGTGTCGTCTTCGCTGTTGCGTTCTTCGCATAAATGTTTCGGGACTGTCATGACTGGTGATGCACTCCAACGTGTGTGGGCTTGACGCCGCGTTGCACGAGGTACACGGACCGGACTATGGGCACGTAGACACCGATCTACAAGTACCAATTATACTACAACGGACTACTTTAGTGCAATGGATTCGTTTCTCTCTGAACTCGCAGGTGATATACCCTGAATAGTAGTTATACCTTTCGCTTTTTGAATCAAAGCTGCATGAAAGGTTGAATGCAAACAGTGTGACTGAGTGTTGTGAGTAAGCTGTGCTTTGCGTCAGTACAAAACCCCGTACGTCAGCGCGTCGTTGCCGCGGCGAGGTGTCTGTGCTGCAATTCATCGGGCGCAGTGATCTTTCATTCAAGCTGATGCGCGCGCATCCCGAGAACGGCGAAACTAAATGTTAGACAGGCTAAGTCGTGGTGCACGAAGAGTGTTGTTGCAACAGAGCAGCGTAGAGCGATGCCTGTGTGTTTTTGAGGCGAAGTGATGCTGTGCGGGCGTAGCGGACTGAGTGGAACGGTTGACACCATCATCGCCCATAGCCCAGGGTGGAGGTTACGTAAGCGCCATTTCTCCTCACTGACGTTGATCCGCCTGCGATACATAGGCGGGTCGCGAGGCCCACTTCAACCACTCCTTCCACCGCGCATCCCCCCACCTCTCTCGCTTTTATTTTATTGCGTCTCGCCCACAAACACCCACGCTCATACCGCCGACGCAGACAACAACACGGCGACCGAACTCCGTCCCCCAGACTGCGCTTGAGACAAGATGGTCCGCGCACCAGCGAAAGCCCTGAAGATCGGGCGAGTGCTCAAGAAAGCTGCCAAGCTCCCGCGGGTGTCTGTCGGACGAGCGAATGGCGGGAACTCCTTCTCGCCGCTGCCTGGCGAGAGCCCGCTCGTCGTCCTGCGCGTGCAGGTCGTCGGGTGCAGAGATTTGCTGGCGAAGGATAAGGACGGGGCGAGTGACCCGTGCGTGTCGTCTCCTTCTGTTCAATCTGTCGTGTTGCTCACTATACGACGTTGCATCTGTTCGTCGTGATCGTCCCGCTGTCTGCGCTCGCTTTGCGTCTCTACGACCCCTCTGCGCCCCCCACTTCGATGCCCCTGTTGTTGCGTGCCGCAGATTCGTCGTCGTCAGCGTCCTGCAGAAGCGTCACCAGACCCCTGTGATCAAGAACTCACTGAACCCGGACTACGCGCCCAAGGATGCGACCTTTGACTTCCCGCTGTACCTCTCACTCGCGGAGAAGCTCGGCGTGCTCGAGCTCGTCTTGTGGGACAAGGATACCTTCAAAAAGGATTATCTTGGCGAGGTTGCGATCCCGCTCGAGGACTGGTTCCGTGATGACAATGCGTTTGCGTTTGACGATCCCCTCAACAAGGTGAGCTTCGCTTTCACCGCTCGTGTGCCCCTTCAGGCAGTCTGCGAAATATTGGGTTTGCGGCGTGGATACCGCTGGCGGAGCCGTCGTTGCAGCGCTGCAGTGCTGCGCATGACGCGCCCTATCGTGCCGTTTGTTGCGGGTTCGCGCGCGCGCGCCCCCGCCGGCGGCTGCCCCAGATTCTTCGCCCCACTTGGGTTCGTTCCAAGGGGTTAATCCGGCAGATCTCTGTGCATTTAGTGTTCTCGGACTTATTGTCGTGGGAGAGATCGGCAGTTGGCTCTCAGGTGCTTACATCGTCTTGCAGCCATTCACCTTGAACGTCGTCTCTACACGGACATCCACGAACGCGAGGGGCACAATCCAAATCAAACTGGGCTTTGTCACTGCGGTCGATGCAGTCGCGCCACGCGACTTCCGCGATATCTATTCCGACCTTGTCAAGCTCTCCAGGCCGAGCCTGGTATCTGCCCCACCGGTAAGTAAACTCAAGATCTCCCGGAATTGAGTTGAGCTCATGTTGCGCCAGACCGAAGGTATCGGCACTGTCCGCTCGCACCAAGGCGGCCCAGAGTTCGAGGACGATGGGCTAAGCTCAGACGAGGGCGAGCAATCTGAAGCCGACGACGATGAGGACATCCACATGTTCCATCGCTCTGCGTCGCCTATGCTCACCATCGACGCGCAAACGCCGCCTGCTTCCGGCACGCTGCCCCCGCCTGCTGAGACACCGACGACCCCAACTGCACTTTCCATGGCCAAAACACCGGTACTAAATGAGAAAGGTCGCTCACCGTCGTTTACGAAATTCCTTCGTCGCCCGCAGAGCAAACGATCTTCGTCAATGGACTCTACGACTATGCAGACGATTCCCGCAAGCACTTCCTCGCCTGATTTCAACGGACCTCCGTCACCCGCCCTGTCTGCTTCGGGCACGGCGACTCCCACCTCGGCAGCGGCGCGCAAGGCACGCTTCCGCAAGTCATGGAGTGCGAAGAATACGGATTACAACCTCGGTGGCAACAATGACATTCTCGGTATCGTGATGCTTGAGGTGAAGAATGCCTCTGACCTGCCGAAGCTCAAGAATAGTACGTACAACGCCCTGCGTAATCGAAGTTATGCTGACGCAGTGCAGTGACGCGCACGGGCTGGGACATGGATCCATTTGTCGTCATCTCCTTCGGCAAGAAGGTCTTCCGGACGCGTGTCATCCGGCATTCGTTGAACCCCAACTGGGATGAGAAGCTCCTCTTCCATGTCCGGCGTTATGAGAGCAATTTCAACATCCAGTTGGGCGTCCTTGACTGGGACAAGCTTTCCTCCAACGACCATGTCGGTGATGCAACGGTCTCTGTCGCCGAGCTCGTCAAGAAGGCCCCGCAGAAGGATCGTGCGACCGGCCTCTATCCCGAGGACCATGATGGCACTCAAGATGGTATGCAGGATTTTACACTTTCACTGCAAACCGATAAGCAGACGCAATGGGAGGCGAAACACAATCCTACGCTCACAATACGGTAGGATTGTATCTGTCGCTAGTTGCGCTAAGCTAATCCAGGCTTCGTTTCACAGTGCAAAGTATCAGCCTTACGATGCCCTTCGTCAGCGGTTCTGGCGCCAGTTCCTTAAGCAGTACGATACCGACGACAGCGGCACTATTTCGCGTCTCGAGCTCACTTCCATGCTTGATTCCCTCGGGTCGACACTGTCACGCACGACTATCGACTCGTTCTTCACTCGTTTCGAGACGAAGACAGAGGACACCCTCACGGTCAATCAAGTCATCCAATGTCTTGAGACAGAACTTTGCAGACCCAACAGCGAGAAGAAGCGTGTCGATGCTGACGATAGCAACATGGACACCAGCGCGCCCGTGACGCCGAACGTTCTTGGCGGGGATGAGAGCCCTCTGTCACTCAACCTTGATAAGCTCGATTTCTCTGGCCCAGCAGGGAACATCCCTCGCCCAGAGCACGAGCACATGCAGAAAACCACGGCACTTGCACCTCAACCAACGGAGCCATCGCAGCAGCTTCTGGTGGATGCCGCTATCCCGCGGACAGGCTCGCCAGCGCAGTTCCAGCGCAACCCTTCGTCGTCGTCGTCAGATGCGGAAGATTCGCCATCGTCGGGCTCGTCGTCACCTTCGTCTGAAGCAGCGTTCGAGCGCGTCATCAACGTGAAGAGTTGCCCACTTTGCCATCGTCCACGAATGAACTCCAAGGCCGAGGTGGACATTGTGACGCATCTCGCTATATGCGCCAGTCAAGACTGGGCGCGTGTAGACCGGATCGTTGTCGGGAACTTCGTTACCGCTAGCCAGGCGCAGCGCAAGTGGTATACGAAGATCATCTCGAAGGTATCGGCTGGTGACTACCGTCTCGGCGCGGTAAGTTCTCGACTATATTCACCTTGTAATCCGGAATTGAGCTTGTTGGGCAGAACTCGGCGAATATCATTGTGCAGAACCGTATGACTGGTCAGCTCGAGGAAGAAAAGATGCAGGTCTACGTGCGGCTCGGTATCCGCTTGCTGTACAAGGGCTGGAAGAGTCGTATGGAAGGTGGTCGCGGTATGCTTGGTCGTTGTTTATGTATTGGGCTATTCCTGATTCGTTTGTTATAGCTCGGCGATTGTTGAAATCCTTGTCGGTCAAGCAGGGTATCAAGTACGACTCGCCCGAGTCCGCTCGCGATATCCCGACCTTCATCGAGTTCCACAAGCTCAAGGTAGACGAAATTCTCAAACCTGTCGAGGCTTTCAGTACGTCGTACACGTTCCCTTTTGTCGAAACGTTTGCTCACCGTACAAAACAGAGACCTTCAACGAGTTCTTCTACCGCGAGCTCAAGCCTGACGCTCGTCCCGTCGAGGAACCCGAGAACCCGTACCGACTAGTCAGCGGCGCCGACAGTCGTTTGATGACATTCGAGACAGTCAACGAAGCAACACGGCTATGGATCAAGGGCCGTGAATTCTCCGTCGCGCGCCTGCTTGGTCCGGCGTACAAGGATGAAGCAGATCGGTATGTTGGTGGCGCGCTGTGCATCATGCGGCTTGCGCCACAGGACTACCATCGATTCCACTCCCCTGTCGACGGCGTAATTGGGCCGATGACTTATATTGCCGGGGAATACTACACTGTCAACGTATGTCCCTTTCTATCATTTCGTTCGCTGCGTTCTGACTCTCTCCGCAGCCCCAAGCCATCCGCACGGCCCTCGACGTCTACGGCGAAAACGCGCGCAAGATTGTTCCCATCCAGAGCCCGCAGTTCGGGCGCGTCATGGCCGTGTGTATCGGTGCAATGATGGTCGGGAGCATTAAGATCACCGTGGACGAAGGCCAGGAAGTGAAGCGCGGCCAGGAGTTTGGGTATTTCGCGTTCGGCGGGTCGACAATCGTCGTGCTATTCGAGAAGGGCGCGGTCGAGTGGGACGAGGACCTGCTGATCAACGGCCGGGCATGCTTAGAGACGTTGGTACGGGTCGGGATGGGCATCGGGCGGAGTCCACGCGTTCCAGCGGCGTAGGCGACCTTCAACCTCCGATCTTCTGCAACTATATCTCGGAACACAAACGACATCATCTTGAATCTCATTCCTCCGCACTCCTCCATCCGGACATTGCATCGCATTAATATCCCCCCACCAACCAACCGTACGCTCGTACCTACAATGAAAGAACCGGCCATACGATATACACCAAGTACTGCATATAGCTCGTCTGCACTCGTTCGTTCGTTCGTTTTCTTGAATAATTTATTCAATTGTAGCATTTGGAACAACTTCGATGTGTGATGCGTGTTGCGTATTTTTAACCATGACATTCATGACTAAGGTAACTGTTTGGCTGGGATCTTCGCGCCGTCTCGCCATCGCGCAGCAGCTGCGGATGGTACACTTGGGCATAGGGCAAAGATGCATCTCGTTTCGTCCCATCGATATCGTATGAAACAACATTTTATTCGTTCGTTAGTTCGTTGATTCGTGCAAGGTTCAGGGCTAGGCTCTACGCCCAACGCGACCCATTTAGAAAAAGAAAGAGAAAACAGTGGCGTGCTTCGTACACCGAGGGTATAGAGCAATGATGAAGGCCCGCTTCTGATGTAGGCAATGATGATGTTTGCGAGGATGTGTGCGTTTCAGCGGACAGAACTGCCAGAAGCCACCGCGCCGAGCTCTACGTCGATATGAGGAACGTCGAACGGGAGTTCAGTTCTGCGTCGCTCTGTAGAGATTTCGGTGTAAGCGTGTTGAAGTCCAAAGAGAACGACAGAACTCACTTGGTTTGATCCTTGTAACCCACCCGAACCCGCGTTTGACATCGTCCCACGGGTCGTTCTTGAAGAGCCACGCAAGTTTGGGAGAGTCGCAGTATACATTGAGCCAAAACAAGCTGGAGCGAAACTCATTAGATGTCGTTCATACGCTTCGATAGATGGAAATTGTACCCACATAAGTGCCACGATCGTGCCAATAGTGAGGTCGAGGACATTCGGGATGACAGACTGGCCCTGCTTCGTGGCGAGGAATTTCCAGACGCCGACGAGGGTCGTCACTGTGACGAGAATATGGTACCAGCGTATCCCGCCCGCGCGGGGGTGCTCGATACGATCGGCCGTAGATGCGGCACTGGAGTGTGGTGCGTAGTTGGAGAGAAGCGCATCAGCTGAAGGGAGGGGGCGCGTGTTGCCGATTTGCGATGGTGTCGCGGGAGTCACGCTGTCTTGGAATGGGTCGCGGTGGGGGCCGCGCCGCGTGGGACCGGTGTCGGTTTGGACGTCGTGCGCCGTTGTGCGACCTTCCGTGCGATCCTGATGAAATATAAGTCAACAATGCCGTACTATTCTAATGGCTCAAGAACGCACTGGAGGTTCGTCCTAGATAGCAGATTTTTTTTTGTCGAGACATAAATTTGAGGAAGGCGTACCTGGGGCTGAAGTGGTGCGTCATGAGGACTCTCTTCGGCGGGTTCAGTTCTGATTTCTTCTATACGAGCCGTTCCGCTACCGTCGGCATCTTCGTCCACGCTATCCGATCATTCAAAACCCCGCGAAAGGATATGTGATGACTACACACCGATTATATTCAGCGGGTTGTTCGCGCGCGGCTTGCCTCGCTCGCTTTCGGCGTTGTGGGCCACTCGTGAGGGATTCCAGCAGGTCCACGAGTGGAGACGCCTCGTCGCCGTCTTCGGGGCTATCTCTTCTCGTGAACCTCGCCTAATACACCCAGGATGAGTACGTCGAGCGACACGTGCATACTTCGCACTAGCTAACATACCTCGGCGGAATCCAGAGCCTCCGAAAGAGTGGTGACCAGCTTCGCAGCTGTAAACGGGTCGCACATGAGCCAGCGGTCTGCGCGAAAGCGGGGCTGGACGTACTCTCTCTGGGTAAGTTCTTCTTAGCTCTCCGAATCAGGCCTGTCAGCCTGTCCGGAGGGTCGTTCTCTTCCGGTTGGTTTGAGGTAGAGGGTTGAGACATGACGGGTGAGTTATACTGGCAGTGGGTCGGGTGAAGGATTGAGCGTGTGCGCCGCCCTAATAAATGCCCCGCGGCTTCCACGAGGCACTGTCAACGCAGCTATCTGTTCATTGATGTGGAAAGTAAAACAGGATCGGGGAAATGAGTATAGGGGGCGCCATGTCTCGACGCTTCTTGTCGCGTGCAGGGGGGCCTGTGCCCATTGCCTTTCGTCTATAAAACTCGCATCCAGTACATACGTTAGCATCCCACGTACTGCAGGGCCGTGTTCAAGCGGTGAGCCAGCAGAGCGAGGCGTGGTCTAGCCTCGCATTGCGAAGGGACAGCTTCCAGTGTTCCGGATTGGGGCGTCGAGAAATACGACGACACCGCGCGCGCCGTCGCTCTGAGAAGAGTAAATCGTTTACTTGTACGACCGAGGTAAAACGCGAGCGTATAAACGCGTCGCCTGGTCTGCCAAGCGAGGGTGGTGATAGAAAGGAAGGATCGTTGCAGGCGCCCGCGATCACTCACTCTCTCTCGGCCATGTCCTATCCACCGAATCGTTCTGTTCAAGATCACTACCGGTGCAGACCTTCACTCCGAATTCATTCATTCACGGGTAGCTAAGAATGCGACACCGCTTATACTGGACAGCCTTTCCCAGTGCAGCGCATGCAGGGCCATCCCCTGCTCGGACGTGTCCGCTGAGTGTCTCAGAAGAGCATGTTTCACTGCCGGCTGGTCTTTTGACGACGAATATGTTGCGACAGAGGCACATAGCTCGATTGTAGCGTAGTGCTCCTTGACCAATAGTCGTTTCGCTACACTCGCTTTTAGAGACTGAGTTAATGAGCCCCGGAGAACTTTGGAAATAATCAGCACAGCGACAGGCAGCCTGAAACGGAAGCGTGTAATTCAAGAAGGGAGAATGGGTTACATGAAAGTCTCCAATCACGTACAATATGTGTCGCGTATTCGGTTTATGAGAGTGTCGGAGGCGTGCCGACTGCTGCTCTCATCCCGCGTTCAACATCGACGAGAGATTGATTGTCCGAACTTGCGTCCATATTCCGCGCTGGATCTCCTATTTTAGAAAATGTTACTTTCGGATAGCGGAAGACGTACCATTCCTGGTATCACTTTCACGTACAAACAGAGGCCTTATGACATCGCGCGGACCCTTCTTGAACAAGAACACCAGAGCAGTTGACTCGCTGTTGGCGCTGAGCACGGTGCCTCTACACGACGATTTAGTTACGTTTACAATGCGACGAAATATCTACTCACATAATTGTCCATATAGTCCCCACAACTAGATCGAGCATATTTGGGACGAATGATTGACCCAAGTGGGCTGCGAGAAACTTCCAGATTCCAAGACAAGTAACAACGATGACAATAACATCGAACCATCGCAACCGTGGAGCTTTATCTTCATCTGTCGTGGATGGAATGTCGTGTGATGAATACGAGCAGTCGTAGAGAGATGAGCATGTGGGGTTGTCGGTATATCTTTCCGCTTCACTGGATGAAAGGAACGCATTTCTTTCTTGGCTGGTGCCGCTGTAAGGCTCTTGGGTTGGGGGATTCACATATGCCTCAAGGGATGAGGACGGCGTCTCCGTGACTTGAGATAGCTCGCTACCAGGTCTACGGCCAGCGTGCAGAGTCGGTCCTCCGACATGTCCTACATCAAAAGCAAGCGTGCGAGCTTGTGCATGCTAGTAGGTCCAGAGATAGAGGAGAGAAGTGTTAGAATGATGCCAAAGATTAAATAAAGAGAACATACATCCGTGATATCTTCTTCAGCAAGCTAGAACGGCGTCAGTATCGGACCGCGGTCGTTAGAGAGGCAGCGGCTCGTACTACGATCGACTGTAGCTAGTCAGCTTGTGAGACTTCGAAATCCAGTTGATTCACCCACCAAGAACTCGAGAATTGTTTCATTTATCTCCTCAACCAGAGACGCCAATATCGCTCCATCGTTGAAACTCGTGAAGAAACGTTTCACTAGGCTTCTTGATCTCAGCTCTTTGGCTCTCAGTCCGATATCCGCCCATCGCAAGTAATATTCCCGCGCAGACTCTGCCACAGGCTCGTCCCGGGGGAGTCGAGCGAGGCCTTTGATCCATCGTGATAACCTTTCTATGTTATCCTTGAACTTGTCTGCATGCTTGATTGGTATTTTCATCTCCTATGGTGAAAGATTAGTACGATCCGAGGTAGGCTGGTGCAATCGATACCCACTTGGAGTTGTCCGAGAACTAACCCTATCCCGACAAGACCATCAAGGAGGTCGGGTCCGCCCACGTTGTTAGAACCATCTCCAGCAAGCTGGATGATGCTGCGGAGCTCTTCCAAAGCCTGCGTCGCATATAGCTTCGTCCGGTCGATTTCATGTTGGTCGGGATTTCCGTATGATGCTCTTGTGCCGCCTGGCAACGCTATAAGATGGTCACCGGTGGGATCATGCCTCGAGGTCGAGGGTGAGGTATTTTCTGGATACGGAGTGGAAGAGCGCGACATGACCAGCCCTTTCCGTATGCGTACTATATGAGGTGGGTGGCACGAGTGCCAGTGGAAGTAGCGACGAAGGGGAGAGGGAGGGGGGTGGCGGGTCTTTAGGCATTCATGCGTGCCCTTGATACATGCGAACAACGTACATATCGACCGTGAGCGTTACGCTGAGGGGAACTATATGTAGCCTTGACTCGTGGAGAGCTCATGGTCGTCCAAAGACAGCGGCTAGGTACGTCCGCCAGCCCCGTTGGGACGCTTTAGTACCCCAACGAGTTCCATGTGTATGCAAGAGATGGCGTGGCCGAACTGTTGTAAAGTGAGAATTTCCACGACCATTCCGCTGGGCTTTGTCCAAAGCGTGCAAGGCAATTCTACGAGTCTTTCATGTCAGAGCATCATCTCATGGCCTCGTCGCTGCAATGTGTCTTTGAGGGTACTCACGTTTCTGACTCATTGAACTCTAACTTCATTTTTGGCATGGCAGACCCTGGTACACGCCGAATGCCTGCTTGGAAAACCATGCGACGTGTCCAAGTTGTTCTCTATACTTCGCTGCATGTTCTTCCGATACTCGGGCCGCGTTGAGACTCTGCGTGGACGTTGAAGTCTGTACGTGTATGTGTTCGTCAGCCCAGAATAACCAAGAGACCGTTCCTCGGTGGTCACGGTAGGATCAGACGCGGGAGCGGAGAGTGACAATTGGTGTGACTAATATTGATTGTAGAGCGTGACGCCGTACCATTAGCGTGTCACACGGCCATTGACTGGGTCGAAGCACAGTTACATTTTGCTTTCCTTCGAGTATATTCCTCACCTATCCAAGCCGCATACATACAAATACATTACCGCCTATTTCCTCTCCCGCATAGTTCACTCCTCGTCCCTCCGCGCCTTAAACCACACATCCGCCCTGACAAAGTTATTATACACCTCGCCGCTCGCAAGGAGGGTATCCTCGTCCAACGACGCCGCCTTCAGCGCCGGGTGGAGGAACGCCGCAAGTGGCGCGTGGAACTCGAGGAACGCGGCGGAGCCGACGCCGTACCCGCCCTCGCCGAATGCGCCAGTCCCGCCGTGGATCCGCTTCCGCGCGTTCTTGGTAGGTGCGGTTAGGTTGTTCGTATAGAATTGGACGCCAGATTCTATTTGTGGTGTCAGAGGGGGAAATAGAATAAATAAAGGAGGGTGCGTACGGTTGGAGGCGAAGACGAGGCTGAGGCCGCTCTTGTCGCTGCTGAGCGACACGGGTGCGCTTTCGCGCAGTGTACGCGGGGATACGGAGAGGATGCTCTTCAGCGTGTTCTTTACGGGGTCTACGATGCGTTCAGACTTAAACGCGTGCCATATGAGAGCGATGAGGACGCACCAGTCGCGCTGGCGTCTCCGTCTTTTGAGAGTGCGGACGCAGGAAGACGCGTCGGGATCGCGTTGGATGGCTTTTCGAAGACGTAGAACTCGTCTGGACATGGGGATAAGCTGAAGTTCAAATAAATGAGAGAAGGAAACGCACCGTAGCCGTTGTCGAAGCTCTCGCCGATCAATGAGCCCTTGCCGGGGGTGAAGCTAGGTTTCGAAGAGTGATCGTGGTGTGTTCCGGTGACTGGGAGGAGTTCTCCTGTGGCAAGCGCGGTCGCGTCAAGAGCCACCGTGTGTTTTGCCTACGAAGAGTCAGTGGTGGCCCGCCCTCCAGAAGACAGGACGCACCTTGATGTCAATGTGGTGGTCCTTGACGGTAGGCTCGCCCTTCTGGAGCGACGCGTCGAGGTTGAAACCCCAGTGCTACAGAAACGTCTTAGCACGCCACCAAGACGCCAGAAACGCTAGTCACACACACCTGGGTGAGGTTGATCGGCGTGACCTTGTTCGCCTCCTCGAGCTGAGCGCGGTAGATGACGACAACGCTGCCAAGGCAGTGCTCCTCCTCCTGCGCAACACCCTTGGGCGGGACGAGCGCGACGAAGACCTCGCAGAGGAGGCGTCCGGGGAAGCCCTCTTCGCCGTCCTCGCTGTACCGGCGGAAGATGACGCTCGTTTGTCCCGCAAGTTCCGATTCCATGGTAGCGACCTCAGCAGGGGTGAACAGCTTCGCGTCGTATGGAGACAGCACGGGCTCCCAGAAGTGTGAGTCCCATCCCTGGACGCCACCGTGGAGCGAAACGGTGGGCGCCTCGTTCGGGCGCGGCGCAAAGGTCGCCTCGACGCCGGCCTTGGCGAGAGTGTGGCTGGAGACGGGGAGTCGGTTGGCGTAGCGACCTACGACGGTGTTGGTGTACTTTTGGCGGAGGTGGTCTGTGGGGTTCTCGGGGCCGACGAGGAGGTCGTGTGTACGGCCGTCTGCCTGGACGTAGAGGCGGTTGAAGGTGAGGCCGTGGGGGAGGACCTCGAGGGCAAGCGAGGGGGTGAGGGAGGGAAGAGCGAGCAGGACGGGGACGAAGCTGGGGTCTGCCATGGCGGAGGTGGTGGTGGTGGTGGTGGTGGTGGTGGTGGTAGAGAGCAGAGACAGAGTGAGTGGGGAAACGGGGCGGGCGGGGCGCCGGAATGCGTTCATCGATCGGATTATAAGTGCATCGATCAAAGTTTATCGTGCCTGTCCCGAGGTCTCTCCGCGTCTTCTCTCCGTTCCGTCCTCCGACGCGCTCTCCCAGCCTTCCTCTTGCCACCACAGCCATCGACACCCCCGCGGCTCGCTTGAGTTTGGGCTACCAGCGGGTTCCTGAAACATAGCCCAGCTACTGCCCTACTTGCCCTAGGTGGATTGAGTCAGGTCGAGTCAGGTGCGATAACGCGAGCAATCCGCCGCCCGGACGTCCACAGTCATCTTCCTCTCGTCCATTCCGACGGAACCCAACCTACTTATCAGCGGAGGCAGAAACGGATGAAAGACAGTCGTTCCACTTCAAACACTGGAGGTCCAGCTTTTCCGGTCGTCGCCGCGCCAACTCACATGAGACTACGCCGACGTACGGGACGACTTGAGCTCGCGAACGCTCCAAACCGATAAAATGAGCTCCTTGTGCGGCAGCTTAAACGTCTCGTTGCCAGATCATGGCCTTGCCTGCATTTTCGGACATGGCTCGGCTATTCAGAAAGAGAATTCGGACAAGTACAAAACTCCAAAGGCCACCCCCGACTCCGGCATCCCACCTGCTTGGTCTTTTCGTCAACATGGTGACCGTGATCGTCGACGATCACGACGCCGCCTTCTCGTATACCGGTACCTGGATGACCAGCGGCTCAGCGACTGAATATAACAAGTAAGCTCGATCTCTTATTCACTCCATTGGTTTCTGAAACTATCGCCCTACAGGACAACTCATGGAACGGTCACCCAGGGGTCTGGCTTTCAGCTTTGGTTCCTAGGTTCGCTTTCTATCGCCACGGTGCTCGAGTCTGGCTGACGCCGTATAACAGGGACATCGGTCACCGTGTTTGGTACCGTCCCACAAGACACAGCGGATAGCGTACAGTCTTCGTACACCGTCGACGGCGTATGGACAAAGAGTTACTCCTCGCTAGTGGGTGCGCGTCCAGCACCAGACTACCAGCAAGTGTTTTTCAGCTCCAACGAGCTTGACTTTGGGTGGCATGTCATTGACGCGACCGTCGAGTCTGCCGGCAAGGACTTCTCGTACTGGTTCGACTTCCTCACGTACGAGATGCCACCCCCTGCTATCCCACTAGCCGCAGGCGGCAAGAAAAGTACTCCCGCCGCACGGATCGTTGTCCCGTCCGTGGTACTCCCTGCCATATTCGTGCTCATTCTCCTATGGCGGTTCTGGAGGAGGAAATGGCCTTTTTGTTCCCCAGTATACAGTGCCAACGTGCGTTCGCGTACGTCTGTATCAGTTGCGCGTTAGACGTGTAGCTGACGTGTATGCGGCAGATATATCATCTTTCGTGCACCGCTCCGTCCCTCGACGCCTCCAGCAAGTTACGGAGACGACATACGGCATTACCCCGTACGTCGTCGACCTCTCTTCTCCTCCGGCAGCGCAGAAGCCGGCTCTAGCAGCGCGGCCGACCTTGTGGCGCGCCAGTGGTCGGTTCGCAAGAACGCCACCGCGAATAGATGTCACGGCGAGTAGTGAGACGGTTTGACAGTGCGCTGTTCAATAGATGCAAGAGACCACTGAAGTGAGCACTATATGTTGGTCTTAGATCCACATCCTAACGGTTGCTGTGGCACAGTACGCTTACCGCCCACATAGTGTCATATTCGTTGTTTTCACGACGGATGGATAGAACGGTGAAAGGATCGGACGCTAGAGTTCAGCAGACCGGATGTATGTTTTATAGGATGGTGCCAGAGGCTTTGACCTCTTCATAAATAACAGCAGAAAAAGCAAAATGATTCGGTAACTTGAGGACCTTGAGGTCAATGAGGGATCAACGCAGGAGCATTCACCATTCCTTGCCCATGGAATGGTAGGGCGACGACGCACTGCAACAAAGCACATAACGATCAGCACAACCGCTTTCCACAACACCACTAATAAAATACGTACGGGAAGTTAACGGGATACATCGACTTGCAGCACCCCTGGACCATCGCGCACGGCAATCCCACAGGAACAGTCTTGCTGTCCGGCACCGCCATCTGGCTGCACATAGTGGGCGCGAACCGGTCCGTCTTGGGCGCAGAGTTGTACTTCTGGATCTCCTGTGCGAGGCGGGGGCAGGTGACGAGCACCATCTGCTCGGAGTCGGTCCTGCCGCAGGGCTTGGGGTGTGCGTAGTAGATGGTGCGGTAGCGGCACATTTTTGCGGGCTTGGGAGTTGGTTTTGGTTTGGGAATGGCGAGGAGTCTTCAGGAGCGGGTGGCTGTGAGGACTGGGCGACACCGGAGAGGCGAATGCGAGTTGATGAGGATAGTGGCGACGCAACCTGGCGTACTTATACTTTCTTGCCGTCTTCGAGAACTTGGGGCGGCTCGTACATGGCGGGTGGCTTGTTGCAGGCGTGGACCAGAGTAGGCGTGAGCCAGGGCACAACGTACGCTGTAGGTAGAGGCACGACAGTCATTTCGCAACTGCAAAGCATTTGGGACGCTCAGCCAATGTTAATCTTTGTGAGAAAAACGGGACGCTCACACCTAGACTGCCCCGAATTGATCCTGCTGCATCGAGCCTGACGCGCCTGACAAGCGATAACGCAGATCATCGACTGGTCCGAAGGCCGCGGCCCGTGGCAATATGTTCGAAGGCGAGTCCCGAGCATGACATGGTTGTCCGAAGTAGGATCAGCGTTGCCCAAACTGGGCAATTCAACGTTGTGGCGTTTCCCACGTGGCATCTGAGACTGAAACATACAACGTGAACATCGCGCGGCATGCTGGACAGGCTACAAATACATTTACGTATGCTCTTAGAATCAAGATGACCGATGACGGGAGCGGCGATCGTCGACGAATCTCAAGTTATCGGTGCTGTGCTACATATGAAAGATGTCTAGCATTCCAAAAAACGCTCACGCCTCGATAAACGAGCCATCCAAACGCCTAATACGCATGCATAACTTCCTGTCTCATTCCCAGCCCAATATCCACCAACTCCGTCTCTGCTTTGCAATAGCAAACGAGATCATGATCATGAAACGACAGCTGTGAGAATACCCATGGTCAGAAGCACCCGTATGGACGTCTCGAAGGAGCGTACTTGCGTGGGGAGTCGTGCGACAGTTCTTGAAACAGGGCCCTAGAGTTCCAGTATATCCATACTCACAGACGTTCTCGCGGCCCTGCATATGGCGACGGTGAGAAACAACCCAAAGTGCGACTTGAGTGCGACAGCTGCGAGAACATTGAGACAGAACACGTGTACGTACGTGCGTACTGGGCAAGCACCGAGAGCATACGTTGAGTGTCACGAAATGGTCCTCGGGGGACATGAACGTCAGTCTGAGGCCTACTACAGGCTGATCCGATCAATAAGAGCTGCAACGCTCTCCCACGGTCATCCCTCACCTTTGACGACTCTACTCAAAGTATCTCCAACATCATGACGTGGTTCAAATCTCTTCGGAGGACGACTATTGCAAAATGCAATCCGACAAGATTGTTTCGGTAGGATTTTCCCTTCCCCCGCCAGCTCACTTGAGACTCCTACGACTCCTAGATCGCGAACGCGCTGAGCTAACTGGATGCATTCCCCAGAGAGCGCCTCGAACAGCCTATTGTTGAGACACAGTCTTGACTGCGTTCTCGAACCCGACTCTACCGCTCAACTCGGCAAACCAGAGGACTACAAAACCCTCCACATCGATATAGCTTCCTCCTCAGGCTCAATCTCACAAGCCGCCTTCTCGTCATCCCAGCCAACATGGTCACCGTGATCGTCGACGATTTCGACGCAGCCATCGCGTACACAGGCACTTGGAAGGCACAGAGTACAAAGGGGGCATCGAACGAATACAACAAGTACGTTCTTTTCCGTCTTGAATTTTTATGTCCCAGAGATGTATCGCTCTCCCGCGCAGGACATCGCACGGCACGTCCAACCCTGGGGTAGGCTTCCAGCTATGGTTCAAAGGTTCCGCGTCTCACTGCATAGTGCTCGCGCCACTGCTCTCATACCACGAAAAAACAGGATCGTCGGTCACAGTGTTCGGCACTGTTCCAGCGCAGGTGACGGACAGCATCCAGTCCTCGTACAGCGTCGACGGCGCGTTCGCCGCCAACTTTTCCTCGTGGACACGCGCGGAGGCGACGCCTGAATATCAACAGGTGTTTTTCACCTCTGAGGAGCTTGGCTTTGGGTGGCATGTCGTTGCTGCGACCGTCGAGTCCGCCGGCGAGGGTTTTGGGTACTGGTTTGATTACCTCACGTATAAGATACCGCCTCCTCCTGCCATGCATGGGATGCTACCCCCTTCCACGCACGAGATTCCGCCCGCTGCTGTCCCATCGACCAAAGGGAATACGCCCGCAGCACTGATCGTTGTCCCGTCTGCGGTGCTCTCCGTCACACTCTTCCTTGTCCTCGTGTGGAGATTCTGGAGGAGAGATTGGCAGTCCTACTGCCGAATATGCCACGCCAAAATATGTTCTTGTACGTCTGTTTTTTTTGGTTGTGCGTCGCCGAGATGGTGCAGCTGATATATATGCTTGTACACGCCAGATGTATCGTCTGTTTGTGGCTTTAGGCGCGTCCAGTCTTCAGCGGATGAGATTACCCCCTACGTCGTCGACCTCGCTTCCCCTCCTGCGCCGCAGAAGCCTGCTCTGGCAGTGCGATCGTTCCAACGGAACGCCGGTAGTAGGCTTGCAACTGGACGCCGCCGTGGATGACAGTAACTTTTAGAAATGAGATGCCCCCGCTATATATGGCGACTTTTGAGATTTGAGGGACGGATTTGGCTCGAGCCCTCGATGCGGCACTGTGAGTGATCATATACGGTGCATGGGATTGTTGGAATGCCGTCGTCGTACAATTTTACGCCTGTCTTCTATACGTATGTAAGCATCGAACTTCGGATTATAGACTGAATTATTGCGACCAGAGCATGCAGCAAAGCGGCTGGCTCCTCCAGACACAAAATTTGAGCTGCACAACAAGCGTGTACATGGCCGTTATCACGGATCGTCGGTCTGTCTGTGGTGCTCTCGATAGCATTCGTGTTTCCCTCGTCGGGCGATTCTGGAAAGGACAGTGGCCATCCCGCTGCTGGATATGCCATGCCAAAGTGAGTTTGTGTGCGCCCGTTTCTAGATGTCAAGCTGATTTCTTCGCGCATGCCAGATGTATCAGCTGCTTGGAAATCTCGACGCGTTCAGTCAGCGGGGGATGTGGCGGATGGGATTAATTACCCCCTAACTGAAGTGAGCACCATCTATTGGTCTTAGATCGACATCCTAACGATTACTGTGGTACAGTACGCTTACCGCTCACATAGTGTCATACTCACCGTTCTCACGACGGATTGATAGAACGGTAAGGATCGGACGCTAGGGTTTAGCAGACAGGATGTATGTATTTATAGATTGGTGCCAGAGGCGTTGACCTCTTAATAAATAACAGCACAAAACCAGATCATTCAGTAACTTGGAGACTTTGCGGTCGATGATGGGTCAACGCAAGGGCATTCACCACTCCTTGCCCATGGTATGGTAGGGCGACGACGCACTGCAACAAAGCTCACAACCATCAGCACAACCGCCTTCCACAACACCAATAACAAACACGTACGGGAAGTTAACAGGATACATCGACTTGCAGCACCCCTGGACCACCGCGCACGGCAATCCCACGGGAACAGTCTTGCTGTCCGGCACCGCCATCTGGCTGCACATAGTGGGCGCGAACCGATCCGTCTTGGGCGCGGAGTTGTACTTCTGGATCTCTTGCGCGAGACGGGGGCAGGTGACGAGCACCATCTGCTCGGCGTCGGTTCTGCCGCAGGGCTTGGGGTGTGCGTAGTAGATGGTGCGGTAGCGGCACATTTTGGCGGGCGTGTGAGTTGGGATCGGTTTTGGGGTGGCGAGGAGAGTCTCCAGGAGCGGGTGGCTGTGAGAACTGAGCGACACCAGAGAGAGGAATGCGAGTTGCTGAGGAAGATGCTGCCCTGGGTTGGAGTACTTATACCCTCAGACCATCGTTGAGAACTTGGGACATGGCGGGCGGCGTGTTGTAAGCATGGACCAGGGTATTTAGGAGGCGGACCTGACACAACGTACGCTGCACGCAGGTAAAAGCACGATCGTCAGTTCGTAGCTGCAAACCATTTGGGACGCTCAGTGAGTGTTAATCCTCGTGAGAAAAACGGGACGCTCACGCCTTCGATGCCCCGTATTAATTCTGCTACATCAGCCGCAGACAAGCAATAACGCGGATCATTTACTGTCGAACGTAATGTCGCGCATACACGCGAGCGAGATTGAGCGGGGGACTCGAGCATCTGGACAACGACATACCAGTCCGAAGAAGGATCTGCGTTGCCCAAAACGGGCGGCTCGACGTTGTGGCGTTCGCCACGTGGCACTTTGAGACCGCAACAAACAACGCGGGCAGTGTCACATTTATAGGCGAGCCGGCCACAGTCATCATTACGTTAATGCTTAAAAAAACAAGTGGTTGGTGATACACAGCCCGTAAATTTGCCCAGTGTGGTATATGATACAATTGTGATACATTTATCCAAACAGAGACCTGCGCTTTGATAATGCCATCCCGCGGCTCGACCGCCTAGCTATACATCACATCCTGCCTCATCCCTAGCCCAATATCCACGAACATCGTCCCCAGTCGGTGCAGAGATTCCAACATCATGTCGCTTCGATGGTTCAATCGCGCAAGCTGTGAATCCGCCCACTCGGAGCGCAGGGCCATGGTATCGTACGCATGTCCCACATATGCCGCCGCGCACAGCCCTGCTCCTATTGACAGGTACGTGGGCAGCGGAACCCGGGCGTTCATATATGAGCGGTAGGACATGGTATGTGCGAGTAGCGCTATCGCCATTATGTGCCCGAAGTAGGACTCACGCTCGACGAAGTCGGAGGGGGTTGTGGAGAGGGCTTCGCGCAAGGATAATGGGGGAGCTGTCTGCAGCGATAGTTCTAAGGCGGGTCCGGATAGGGTCGCCGGGTGCCGTTGAAGCGACGCGCCTCTCAGGTAGTCCAGCTCGAAGGAGTGTTGCTCCCAGCGCGACCACGGAAATTTGCGGGCATTGTTATTGTTCGATTTGGCAGCGCAGTATTCAGGGCCCAACGCTTGTGATATGGCTGGAGGTGGCTGAGTATGTCTGTGGTTAATCCTTCCCACTATGATGCGCCTGATCAGCTGGATTCAAGTTGGGGGTGATACGAAATCCATACCTCCATCATCAACATCAATTTGGAGCGATAGGTGTTCGAAGTATGACCGGAAGTCGGTGGGCCATTCTGCATCAACATGAGCGCGTTGAAAACCTTTGACTCAAGGAATGTACACGCCACTGCCGCATATCTTGTAGAGGTCTTCGTGACTCGCAGTTGCGAATTCGGCGGTGGAATTCTATTCAGGGTCAACAGAGACAATCGAAACAGGATATGAGACAGACATACTTGGAGGATGTAATCAATAAGATGGTCGACCGGGCTCTGTAGCACCTTCAGCTCGCGTACGAGATTGAACCACTTTTGGACTTACATATGTGTTACTCGCTGCTGCCTCTTCGACCTCGTCTTCCGCATCACCTCCATTCTCCTCGACTATACAGCGCTCCGCGCTGGATGCAAGACTTTGTTGGAAGGCGCGACGTGCCTGCGATATCCCTATTCGCAGCCTCTCAACCTGAGAGAGTCTGCCCGATGCCCTCGGCTTAGGCGCGTCAGGCTGTCCTTTCGTACGTGCCGACCCAAACGAAAACCTCTTCGCCTCGCCCTTGACAAATCTCAGAAACAAGCACTGGTCCTTTGGCAATTTAGCAGCGTCGTCCGCGGACGCCGCCACAGGCGGCCGCCTCCTCTGCAACGCCGAAAGCGTGTGTTCCGCCGTCGCATGGACGCTGAGATCCACCTTCGCCGCGGCGTCGAGGCCCGCGGTGATGCTGAACTTGTGCCCGCGCGCGGAGCTGGTGCACGCGGCCAGCGCCCATTCGGACGACTTGATCCACCCCGAGACGAGCACGATGTCGCGCCGCTTGACGACGTGCCCCCGCGCGTGTGCGAATGCGAACCACGCCTCGTGGTGGTCGCGCACGTAGTGCCGGAGCTGGTAGTTGTCGTCCACGGTGCTCCGTGCAGCCCAGTCGCCGAGCACAAGCACGGCCGCCTGGTCCCGGTGGAACTCGAGCTTGAAGCTCGCGCCGACGCCGTGTCTAGGAGGATTGATTTCTGCTCAGCGAGGATAGAATGGTATCAGGATAACGGCACTACGCACACTTCGGCGCCGAGGGTGCCCTCGAGCTGGACGGTCGACTCGCTGGATATGGCAGAGGGCGGGAGGAACTGATCCAGTGTCTCCACCATGCTTTTATGGATGACGAGCGGCGTAAATCCGTCGGGGACGCCGCCGCCGTTCACGGGATGGTCCTTGGTGTGCATCGCGTTAAAGAGCCGCCGAAAGCGCCCCTCGCGCACGAAGCCGACGTCACCGATCAGAACCTCGCCAGACTCCTCCGGCTCAGGGATCCAGAGCGGGTGCCCGAGCCCATGGTGCGCGAGCTCTTTGGCGTAGACGTCGGGGGCAGTCGACATGGGCAGGAGATGGGATATAGCCAGGGCTCAAGGTGGGAAGTATCAGTTCTATCCTTTCCATTCCAGCGGTAATCACGGTGCCGATAACAAGAAACACGCGCAGCGAGCGAGGTACACGATATTGCAAAGTGTCTGTCGTATAAGCTTTGAGGGACGACGTCGGCAAGTTTTGTAGACGCCACGGATGCTGAAGCCTGAACGTGATCACAGGAAGATTCGACACGAGGGCCGACTTCGTCGGGATGGACGTTCTTGGAGAGACACTGTAGCCGGCCGGGCTCGAAGAAGACTCTCTAGGCGTGGCGGAGGAAATGGTGACGATGGGAGACGATTCGACGAAGCCTGGTCAAGTGCGATGGCTGCTGCAACACTGATAGTCAAGATCGCGTACATACACGGAAGTAATGAAGAATATACGTTGAGCATCGTAGAATGGTCCTCGATGTTGCAGAAGAGACAGGCTGCGCGGGGCGTCGGTAATCTAAACCTGTCTGGCCATGCTCATCGAAGTCGGCAGAGCGAGTTATATGCCCGCGACCCGAAAGCGGCCCCCGGCGTCCGCTGATATCCGCTGGCGGTCACCGCTGGAATAGGCAATTTGCCGCCGGCATGCGGTGGTGTTCAGCGGATTCCGCTGTACTCCGCTGAACACCAACGTCCACCGACAGCGTCCAGGTTGTCTGTAGGTGGACTGCGGCGGTGTCCGCCGGATCCTGCTGTCCTTTGTAGTCCATTGATGACTGACAGTATGCACCGGCCGCCCGCCGTCTGTCGGCGGTGTTCAGTGAACAGTAAGTTTAGTACTATGGACTAATGGTAGTGGGTGCCAGTGGGGAGTAAAGAAGCTAACCTTTCGAGTACTAGTTTTGCTGCTTCTTGAGGCGAATGCACCACGATACCGGCCTCCCTTACAACATAATACGCGCCGCCGAGAGCGAAGTTAAAAGCAACCTGACGCAGAAGGGAGGATAAGTAATGATACTGCCTGTGGTCGTTTTACTCCGCTAGACGTCACCGTAGCATTACTGACTAAGGAAAACACTCCAATCCTGCCCAGAGCCAGGGTAAGAACTTCAGATGCACACATCCCTCGCTTTCCGCTGAATTCCGGCGGTCAACTGCGTCACCCGCTGTTCATCGAAGATTGCCAGCGAAGGCCTCTGACGTTCACCAACGTTGGCTGGTCTCCAGTGGATTTCACCGGGAGGACAGTGGTTGCCTGTGGAAGTTGGCAGATTCCATCGGAGTTCGCGAACACTGCCGGCCCCGAGCATATTACTGGGTCAGAGAGGCCTCCTAGTTTGATCCGATCAAAAGAGCTGCAACGTTTTCCCACGGCCACCCATCGCCCTTCGACGATCAGTTGATCACGATTCACGACGGCAAGGATACCACAAGCTTCGTCTGCACCTGTGCAAGCCGGTATGCACACTCAAACTCATGTGAAAGCTCCAGAATCTCCATGAGCAAGCACGTCTATTCACCCGGATCGCTTTGGCGCAACTTTGGCGAGCATCGTCACGCCGACTCACCGGAGATTCCGGCGACGCAAGGCACGGACCGAGCTCACGACTGCGCCACACCAACCGGATGTAGTCTCTAGAGAGCGTTCCGGACAGCCCAATGTTGAGATGCATTTTTAAACCCGACTGTACTGCTCAACTCGGTGTCACCGTGGTCGTCAACGATTTCGACGCAGTCGCCGCATGTCTCGACATATGGAAAGCCCAGGGAGGGCGTCAAGCGAATACGACAAGTACGTTCCTTTCCGTGTCGAGGTTTTTGTTCCACAAATGTTCATGCATGCCAGGACATCGCACGGTACGTTCAACGCGGGGGTAGGCTTCCAGCCGTGGCCCAAAGGTTCTGCGTCTCGCTGCATCAGTGTTCGTCATACCACGAATATAGGATTGTCGGTTACCGTGTTCGGCGCGGGTGACAGACAGCATCCTGTCCTCGTACGTGTTTTCCTCGTGGAAGCGCGCGGAGTAGACGCCTGGATTTCGACAGGCGGTTTTATCTCCGGGGAGCTTGGGTTTGGGTTGCCGCGACAGTCTAGCCTGGCCATTATCTCGAGGATTGTTATGATTATCTGACATATGTGATACGGCCTCTTGCACAGCATTCCGCTCTCTGCTGTCCTGTTGACAAGGGCGCGTACGCCCGTTGCACGGATCGTCGTTCTGTCTGTGGGTGCTCCCAGCTGTGCTTGTGCTCATCCTCGTATGGCAGTTTTGGAGATGATGGCCATTCAGCTACCGGATATGCCATGCCGAAGTGAGTCCGTGTACGTTTGTTTCTAGTTGTGCGTCGCGCAGAGGTATAACTGATCTCTGCGTGTATGCTAGATATATCATTTGTTTGGAACTGTCGACGCGTTCAGTTGGCGGGGGATGTAGCGGATGGGATTACCTACCCCCCTACGTCGTCGAACTCGCGTCTCCTCCGGCAGCGGAGAAGCCGGCTGTGGTGGTGCGGTAGTCCCAACGGAACGCTGGTGGTCGGTTCGCGAGGACGCCACCCCGAATACATGTTTCGTCGAAATCCGAAATGCGTTCACCATATACGTCGACCTTTTAGGTTCGAAGGACGGGACTATCGCGGGCCCTTTATACAGCGTCGTAGGTGACTATATGCGGTACAAGGATCGTCGTAGTGCTGTCGGCGTATAAAATTACGTCTTTGTACTGTACAGTAACCAGCGAAGACGGTCCTCCAAACGCGGAGATTGGCGTATAAACCAGCTTTATTGCTGTGGTTCCTTGGAATGTGTGACTCATGTTGACTCGTGGTGCGGAATATGCCAAGCACTATTATATCTGCTCGTTGCGGGCCAGGAAAGCGCGCATATATGCATGTATGCGTGTCTCAGATACCTGGGCCTACAGATCACTCTGCGCGGCGTGCGCGTCCGGATGACGTCGGACGACGCTTCAAAGGGGACGTGCATTTACCTTTCTATGCGGCTGTCGACGCCTTCGTGTACCTTCAAAGGGTCGTGTGCATCGCTGCCGGTAGTCGACTGGCCATCTACGCGTCGATGAGCGATGACGTCGACTCTGATCCTCACTGTAGGCCCGAGATGCCGCCGTAAGCACGAACAGATTTGGTCAATAAGGCAGAACGAGAGGTTACCCGTGCTACGCACGGGATCAGCAATGACAGAGAGGTTGATTGGAGATTCGGAGTCCCCGTGAGGCCGGGAGAAGGCTACCCCAGGATTGGAGCAGCGCAGTCTGCTATGAGAGAAGATGGTGTATGAGTGAGAGACCTGAGTAAGTGTCGAGAATATGTTGGCGATGGGCCCGATGAACCCATCAAAACCAAAAGAAGGCCGAGTGTTCGTGTCGGGCACGGCAGGCTGTCGGTACCAAGCTAGGGCTGCGAAGGACAGCCAAGGCCTCCAGGAGAGGGCCACATATTTATACAGGGATTGAACCCTCGGAAGGCTCGAGAAACCTTCTCGGTAGACTGTTCAACGAAAGCTCTCGAAATCGGCCCCTGGAACACGGTGCGCCATTGTATCATCCACTATTTACACGTACGAACTTTCCAGAACATGTCAGACTGAGGCTCGAGCATGGCTTCGACACTCCCCTCTTGCTACCCGTAGACTCGGGAGCACTGTACATAACAAACTACAGACTGTATGCTCTACCGTACAGAGTAGGGTGACGAAGAGCTTCTACTGTAGCCGAAAATCCTTATAATCCCAGACCGTACAATACTCGCTACAGTCATGGTAGCGGTTGTGGTGGCGGCGGCGGACATTGCAAATACGACGACTACAGCCCTCCTTACCGTGCCCGACATGCAGCTTACGACACCGACAATTTTGGCGGTTACCGGGACTTCAACAGAGGCTACGACCGTGGCTACGATTGCTTGATGTGTGGATGTAGATTTGCAGTGGCTGCATAGTACTGCTCCAATATCCCGAGAGCCCGTGCACTTCACTCGACGGTCGTGTCGTACCTTAAGCCCCGGCGCAGGCTGGTCCGAGTCAGACCTGAGCTCGGGCAGCATAGAACAACACTACGGGGAGCTTGTACGGCGTGCTATTTGCTCGAGGTGCCGTAAAAACCTCTGAACCAAGCAGTGTGAGCCCGTCGTGCGAGAATATGGCCTGCGATCATTGATTGAGCCACAGGAAATGGAGCTGAATTGGCGTACCCGAAACCCAAGAGGCCTCCTCCCGTAGATAGTACCACTGCAGCCACCATCGACTGATAGTCCTGCGTACCCCGAGCACTTTCGCCTCAATCGGCGCCCTATGTCATCTCAAGCCATTGCTGAGGGCCCAGCTTGGTGTTTCAAGCTTGTACGCTTCAGGCCGGGCTCGTACCGCGCGACGCGTCCCGAGTGGTTTTGGTGCTGCAAGCCGCCGCCCTGCCCGTGTTATGGCGTGAGAGCGGAGAGCATGAGGATGCAGAGCACGTAGAGCGTAGAGGGATAGGCACAGTTGAGAGAAGTAGAGAGAACGGTGAGCGCGAGAGCCAAATGCGGTTGAGCGCTTTGCTGCAGCCAATCAGAGAGCGTCTTTGTCTTTGACTTAGACGCCCAATTACTTTTTTATAATATGATACCAGTAGAATTAGCATAAATGTAGTCCTAGTATAGCCCATTGTCAAAATTCCGGGCGTGACGTTGACCAGTTTAGGTGTCGTTTGGTACCAAACGTAGTTTCCTTAACGGGTGTCGTGTGATCTATCGAACAACGTCAGGCTCGACGTTCTTTTCCGCGACCACCACTCCCAACTGACGACCAGGATCCACCCCCTGCGTCACTTCGATCTATGGCTCCGTCGACTCAGTTCGCGTATCGCACGCACCGCCCCCAGCCACCTCAAGTACATACTCTCAACGCCTGATCACTCCTCTCGAAACATCGCGCGGACGAAGGCTAGCCTCGACCGACACAGTATCTATGGGAAGGAGCCGTGGCGCAGTGGTGCAGGATGGATCACCGAGTTGACGGTACTCTATGACTAGGTGTGTGGTAACAAATCTGAACAACTGGCACTTCAGAGTAGATCTACGACGTACTCGACCTCTCATCTCGCCCTGTCCGTAATATCGTCCAATAAGCAGTCTATTCGTCTGCCACATACACCGCCCGGGAAAGTGCCCCACTCCGATCGATGATTGCCCATTGATCTCTGTCACGAACACGTCCGACAACGCATGCAATCGTATCGGCGTCGACAATCTCCCTGCGGCCGAGGTTCTTGTAGTAGTGAATGTCGAGGTTATGGTGCGACGCTATGACCTGGCAAGTATGGATTTCGGCAAGCACTAGTGTGTGTTGGCGTATCCGTGTGCTCCCTGCCTCGATGGCAGCCATGTTGACGACAAGAATCTGCAGGAGTTGACCGTAGAATGTCTGTTTGTGGAAGACCGGTGCCGCTGCTGATGACCTCGCGTTCTGGTCAACGAGTAATTCATACTGAATAGTTGTATGTTAATAGGACTTGAAAATGAGGGAACAGAGTGCATACCCGTACGAAGGTGTTGTCCCGCCTGGCGGCAGCATCCCCGATATCGAGCGTACTTGCTGTACTGATGATATCTCCTCCTGGCTCGACGCGGAGCTTGCCCCATTGCACGTAGGTTTTGGGCATAGCCTGTCGGATGGCTGCAACGTTGCGGTCATGGTTGTGGTTTCCCAAACGGTCATGCTGTGTCATAATATGTGCTACGACCTTGGTTCGCAGCCCGATATCTGTAAATGGGACTATGTGGCGAGAAGGCAGCAACGAAAATGACTCGTCTGAAGTCCATGAGTTAGTATAAACGGTGACGACGACAGGTTTGACGTACATCCGGCGACACGAGTACCTGGCGTGGTGTGGTCACTGTGCTTCACAGATAGCTCGGTTTGAAGTCCATACTTGACGGCAATGTGGGACAACCTGGCATGATCGAGAACGTAGCGGTTGAGGCTTGCATATGGATATCGTCGGCTTCGAATTGCTGGTTGAATGAGCCCGCAGTATCGCTCCATCGGAAAGGCCCAATACGCCCAAACTGGGCCTGCTGCTATGATACTGTCGGCGATGTGTAACAGCGCGTGTATCGTCAATGGGCAGGTAGACAGTCGCTGGGGGTTGTGTTGATAATAAATGCTCCAGAGAGGTTGGGATTCAGCACCGACACGGTCATGAATCAAAGATTGTAACGTACTCTTCGTATTTCCGCACCCAGTCGATGAAGCCTTGGCGGACTCGAGAGATCTCGTCGTGCGAAATCTCAAACTGAAGGCAGAGATTCAAGAGTGTTACCAGTTTGACAAAATGGTCGTAGTAGTTACGCTTCGCGAACCGGTTCCGCAATAGAACTGGGCCCATGTACAGCGTCCAAAATGATCTTGTCTCTGCGGTCCAAGACGTCTTGTCCGTAGCAACGTTTGGCGGCCGTGGCCCGAACGCGGATGGTATTGAACCCCCAGACTTCTCACAGGCTTCACCGATTGCAGTCCACACTGTCGGATGAAGTTGATAGTCCTCGACACCTGAATCTAGACCCTTGTACGAGCCTGTCCACAGCTGCATCAGATTCTTCATCACGTTCTCCCAGAGTAGGTGCATGAAATCGTAAGGGAATGATTGCGGGAATGAGAGGGACGAGAGGGAACTCAACAATGAGAGACCCTTGATTCCGCATTGTTTCGCCAACTCGGCGGACTCGGTCTCCGTTGAAGCGAAGTGAACCGCCTTGGCTTGAGCGATGAAGTCGGTATGAGTGCGGAGGGGGAGATTGGCTGGATCATAGGTCTTGACTGAGTTAGGAGAAGTCTGTGCACTTGGATGTTGAGTGCGATCTAAAGGAACATAGAGGGGGACGCCGCGCCCGTTTGGTACGGGAATACCGCGGATGGTACACATCCGGCACGGACAGGTAGCGTTGTGTCCTTTCATGCGCATAACCATAGAGATAGCGGGTATGTCGCCGAAGACTAAGATGAGATATGCATGTAAAGCGAAGAACGTGTCGGAGAGGTGATCATAGGTATGAACTCCGATCTCGAGCCGAATCAGCTCCTGGACCAAGGGCCATAGGAACGAATCAAAATCTTTGGGCTTGTTGGGCCCGGGGACAACACCAAGGGGGAGTATGTGCTCGTAGTGGAAGCGTACTTCGGGTGGCAGATTGTAATTGAACAGGATTAACGGCCAAGCAGTTTTCTTGCGACGTCGAAATGGCGCGAACCCGTCTGTCGACAGCCCAAGTGCAACATCACGCTCGTCTTCAAAGAAGCGGTGGTGGAGTGGCTTTCCATTGATTTCAACATGTTTGCCGCAGAGGTCGCGGTAAAGGCTAGAGTCCATGATATCCTTGATGATCCCCTCTTCATGGATATGCCCTTGAGCGCGATATCGCATTGACCTTGCCATATCAGAGTTCGTAAAGAACTGCTGCAGGCGGGGCGAAATTGGTAGATAGACGAAGGTGTTGAAGGGCTTCCCATGTACGTCGCGCCGCGGGGAATGGCAATAGGGACATTCAATGAGATCTGAGTGTGGACCAACGAAACAGATACATGATTTAATGCAGCATTCGTACACCTGGGGCTCAAAGCCAGAGATTCTAGCGACGTGGGAGCGCAGAAGCTTCCAGCTTTCGAGGTTGGTGTCTGGAAATACGTGTGGGAGGTCGGCGAATGCTTCGTTTGGCGTATGGTGATGGACTTTCCACGCAAACGCTCGAAGCGCCTGCAGGTCGTCCTCGTCCAAGTCATCTGCTAAAGAACAGCACCTTGTTCAGCACATGTCACCCTATAGGTGAGTCTGTGGACATACCTGCGTCTTGTGCTAACTCTCTGATTAGTGGCTCCATTATCCGATCCCACTCGGATATCGCCTCGTATTCTCCATCGTCGCCGTCTTCCTCCATCTCCTCTACCTCCTCTGTGTCCGCCTCCTCGTCTGCCTCCTCGTCGGGATCCTCGTCATCCGAGTCCAGCCTAGTCCTCTCTGCATCGCCGCCATCCTGGTTCCGCTGGGTGGTAGCCCGTGTTCGGCCGGTCCATATGGTGTGTACAGCAGCAACCAACTCTGGCGGAAGGTCCACGTCAGAACTCCGAGCCAAATACGGCATGGGGTCCTGGACATGTTCTGGTTCTTGGAATCCTGAACCAGGTACCACACCGGGCTCATGAGGTCCAGCGCTGCTAGACAAGAAGTCCTCTTCGGCATGCACGGTATTGTCGGGTTGGGAGTGGTGGGACGGGCCTTCATGGCTACGAAGGCTCGGAGCTGTGCTAGTCGGCTGATTTACTATGTTCAACCTCTTGACTGGTCGTGTACCCACTAGATGGTGAGCACTGTCGCCTCCGAGAGCAGATGCAACAAGACTGAGTGGTGCGTGTCCACTGCGATGTCGGCGAGCACTACGCCTACTCATTTTGTCGCCACAGCAGGTACAGACAACCAGGTCCTTGTCGTTCTCCATGTTGGGACGAGCTTGTGCTGCTGACAGATACCTGGCCCAGAGGAGTTGGAGGCTGGTCGACGAGGCGACGAGATAGGCCTATTTGAGGTCCCGCCATCGGAGTGACTGCCACGCGAGCAGGCCTTGGGCCACTCGAGGCGGCCAGCGACATGGCACGACCACCACCAATCGGGCCATCAACCCGCCGCGAAACATATATAGGCGGCCTTCGTCGCCTTCACTGCGCACCACATCAAATATTCCCCATCTATTACCTCTTCAATGGCTGGCCCTGTGCGTCTTCCTCACCCTCAAGCTTAGCTCACCATGCGCTTACGGTGGCGTCCTAAAATCTAGACTAAAGCGCAGCTCATCGAGGAGCTCAAGCAATCAAAGCAGAAGTATGAGGCAAACCAGACTGGTTAGTGACATATAATCTCGTCCTCACCATTTCTCGCTTACGAGATTGAACACTTAGCCCTCGAGGAAGAATTGGCGGCCGCCCATCTCGAGAACGAACAACAAGCAACAAGTATTGCTGAGCTCACTGCTTCCGTGGCCGCAGCCGAGGCACAGGTCGCTGCAGCTGCGCAGAATGCACATCACCCTCAGGCTGGTGCAGCTCAAGCTGGTGACGACGATACGGTGCCAAAACCGCACGGACAGTTTTCCCTGAGGCAGACCATTGGCCTGACCCGAACGGAGATGGCTGACGTCCGCGTAAATCGCTCTATATCTGACTTATTCTACGCTGACGCCCCCGCATCCAGGCAACTGTTCATGAACTCGTTGCACGTGTCGGTTTAGATTGGCACGAACGCTTCAGCCATCAAGATACGTCGAAGCTGAGTTCAATCTACAAGCTGGTACCCGATCTCGCCTTGCCTCAACGATATTTCGTATCTGATACATGATTCTATCTAGGCCCGCAAGGAACAACCGATCCTCTGTCACTTCCGACACAACTGGGTGACGACAGAGATCCTCAAGACGTTCATGCAGAACAAGCGCAAGATGGCCCGCCGGAAAGGTGCTATGGCGCCGTCCGGGATCCATCCCCATCACATTCCGCATGACGAGAACACTCCGCCGCCGGAGAACCTCGACGACATTGAAGTATAAGCGGTCGAACAGATCTTGTCCCTTCATCGCCCAGTTGTAGTATAGATGTAAATTATTGTATATATGTCCCTCTGTGAATGCAGACTCCATTTTGATATGAAATGTGGGATGCAAGCGGCCAAATAGACTGCTGCGTAGCACTGTTGATAATCACCATAAAGACGATAAGATGTTTCCCTAGCTACGAGCTGTTCATCAAAGCTAAGATTCTACTATCCTCCGTGTCGTGCTAAGTTCAACATAAGAACAACTTGAAAGCGTAGGAATAATATGCTATTAAAGCCAGGACAAGGCGTTCAAAGGAGCCTGCTCTTGGCGCGACCTGAGTTCGTCTTGCGGCCATATTTGCGTCACTTTTTACAAGGTCGTTCCGCCAACTTCCTTCACACTTTTTCCTACTCATCACGCTGTGACAACGGTACAATATACTGCTACTAATGGTAGGTGATCCTACTTCCATTCGTCTTGTAGCCGTCACTCATCGGCAAGTCTGGGACCTACCGTGCCTGGCCGGAACATGCCGCGAGGCACGGAGGCACAGTCTGAGCGAATAAGCGCCACGTGGGTCGCCACCGCCACCACGGCCGCTCTCTCCAATTTGCTCACTGCCTCTTCTCTGTCTCGCCGTCCGGGCTGTGCGCCTCTACCCTTCGGCACCGTCACTCGGCATCGTCCCCCTACAAAAGGATCCTGCGTGTTCTGCTCCCATTCACTCTTTTCCCTCGCGCGTCATGACAGAAGCTCCCATCCTGCTCTCCGAGGAGTATGTCCAGGACTGCTTCCACAGCTATCTCAAGTCTGCGCTTACCCAGGCAAAGGCAGAACGCCTGCTCGACACGGATGTGCTCTCCGGTGCAGAGGGGGACCTTATGATCACAGGTGCGTCGCGTCCGTCCTGTCCCTCTGCCCGTCCGACTGACGACTGCGCCCATAGGACCCGCGTTGTGCCTCTACTTCGCCGCCCTGCGCTCCACCACCAGCCCGCCCTCGGTGCCCCTCCCCCGCCTCTCCAAGGGCGCCGCCCCGCCCACAGACCTCTCCACCGCCAACTGCCCCGTCGCCTTTCGCCCCTTCCTCAACGTCTGGGCACAAACAGTCCCCAGCATACAGGGCCTCGCGCCCGAGCACCAGCACGACCTCGCCCGCGTCATCTGCAACCTCCCGCCCGTCTCACGCCCACCCCACCCCGCTCTCAACGCCATCTCCGCCGACCTGCGCGCCGTCGCGATCGAGGTCAGCATGCGCCGCACCTTCCAGGACCGCTACGCCCAGGACCTCCAGGCCGCCATCGACGCAGGCTTCGGTCGCGACGGGCGGTCAAGCGTGAAAGCGAGCTTCGTCCCGCCGCCCGTGTATGCACCCACCTCGCCCTCGTCGTCCACCGCCTCGCTCCCCTCGTCCCCCGCGCGCGCGTCGTCCTCCCTTCACTCGCCCTCGCCCTCGCGCTCCTCCTTCCGCGCGCCGTCGCCGCAGCCGCCACCCGTGCCCCCGAAGATTCTCGGCCCCGAGTCCCCCGCGATCGAGTTCATCCGCGAGACGCTGTACGCCGCGCTCGCAGACGTGCTCGAGCGCCAGCCCGCGCTCCGCCGCCTCCTCCAGCGCGACCCCGCCCGCGCGTACTTCTCCGCCGTCGCCCTCGCCATTCTCGACGTCTCCGTCTCCTCCGTGCCCGACGATCCATCACTAACATCCCCCATCATCCGCGGCGTCCTCGGCAAGGACCTCACGCTGGACGAGTGCCCCCCAGAGCTGCGCCCGTTCATGCAGGAATTGTACAACATCGGACGCGCCGCAAAGGAGATGGTCGAAGATGACGACCGCGTCGCGATCGAGGCCCTCAGCACTGGCAAGGAGCTCCCAGCGCCGCGTATGGACCGCGTCCGCGAGATGCTGCGCGGCGGCGTCGGCTGGGTGTACGACGCGCACCACGAGCGCGGCTCGCGCGTCAGCGTTAACGGCCTCGGACAGCGCCGCAGTGAAGAGCAAGAGGACGAAGACCGTGTCGTCGAGACGCGCCGCCGCCGCACGTCGACCGAGAATCGTGCCGTCGCGTTTGCGAATCGCGTCAATGCACTCTCGCTCGGCATGACGAAGCTGCGCGCGTTCCGCGAGCGCCAGGATATGGTCTTCAAGGTTCTCGCTGGTGTGTCTTCATGACATCCTCCGCTTTGGACCTTTTTTCTGTGATGTTGTGCGCCGCTAACGGCGCTGTGCTTTTGGCTTAATGTATGCTTGCGTATCGTTATATACCTGTGGCTGGATCTATATACCGTAGAGCTTATACAGTAATTGTAGCAGTATATCTCATCAATGTTGGATAGTATTGTACATGTGTAACATGATGGAAAGGTGCTGAGTCTGGATGGCGCTCTTTCCGATTGAACGCGGCGACATTAATATTAGAGCCTCGATGGCCGTCCTATCATCGTAGGTGCATATTCGAGGTGTGTATGTTGGGCATCATAAAATTGAACCTCAATAGGCCATGATAGTTGTCTTTTGAGGGCAAAATCCCTAGCGCTTCACGCATTCGCCGTCTGCTTTTCACCTCTGAGGAGCTTGGGTCTGTGTGGCATGTGGTCGCTGCGACGGTCGAGTCTGCTCGCGAGGACTTTGAGTATTTGTTCGATTACCTGACGTATGGGCAGGCTTCTATTACACGATGAACGGCCACAAGGAAATCCGTCGCTTGCTTCGTGCCTACCTGGTGCGAGTGGAGGGGACCGGGACCGGGAGCGTTCTACATCGTGGAAAGGCCAGACGGGCCAGAAGCTGTGCGCGACGAGTCACACTGGTCGCTGCAGGTTTCGATGCAAATCAGTTGATCAAGGTGGTGGTGCCCGATCGGACAGCGGGGTGGTATACTGTGCTTTTGGTTTGGGGGATTGTGTATGATATATGATGTCAGGTAGTGGCAAGGGTGGTTTCATGGCAAGGGTGGGGCAGGCAAAAATGGCCAGCGTCTGACTGACCAGTGGCCACGCTTGCACCCGGCGTATGATACCCTACCACACTTGTCTAGATTTTGGGGATGGACTGGTAGCATATAACATCAGATAGTGACAATTGCACTTGGTTTCTTTGCGTGCCTTTCCGTGGCGGTCCACTGCGGCGTTCAGAGTAAATGTATTTCTAGTCTGTCCAGCATGCTGCACAATGTTCGCATTGTCTGTTTCAGTCTCAAATGCCACGTGGCGAACGCCACAACGTTGACTTGCTCGTTTTGGGCAACGCCGATCCTACTTCGGACATTCGTGTCGTGTTTGGGACCCGATCGAGCCTCTCACCCAGTCCCGCCGTTATAGACACACAACGTGGCGTCTGGAGGTATTTGAACGCATTGCCGCGGGCCACGGCTTTCGAGCTAGTCCATGATCTGCGTTATCGCTTGTCGATCGTGTCAGGGTCAATGCAGTAGTATTAATTCGGGGCCTTGAGGCGTGAGCGTCCCGTTGTTCTCACACAGATTAACAAGTACTGACTGAGGGTAACAAATGCTTTGCAGCTGAGAAATGGTGATCGTGCGCCCACCTGCGTGCAGTGTACGTTGTACCAGTACCGACTACCCTGGTCCACGCCTGCAGCAAGCTGTCTGCGATGTACAAGCCGTCCCAAGTTCTCAACGACTTTCGAGAGGTATAAGTACGCCAGGTCGCGTCAACACTATCCTCATCAACTCGCATTCCTCCCTCCGGTGTCGCCCAGTCCTCACAGAGCCACCCGTTCCCGAAGACTCTCCTCACCACCCAAAACCAATCCCACCTTCCAAGCCCAGCCAAATATGTGCCGCTACCGCACCATCTACTACGCCCACCCCAAGCCCTGCGGCAGGACAGACTCCGAGCAGATGGTGCTCGTCACCTGCCCCCGTCTTGCCCAGGAGATCCAGAAGTACAACTCCGCGCCCAAGACGGATCGGTTCGCGCCCACTATGTGCAGCCAGATGGCGGTGCCGGACAGCAAGACTGTTCCTGTGGGGTTGCCGTGTGCGGTTGTCCAGGGGTGCTGCAAGTCGATGTATCCTGTTGGCTTCCCGTATGTGGTTTTTGATCGGTGGTGTGGAAGGCGGTTGGGCTGGTGGTTGTGCGCTTTCGTTGCAGTGCGGCGTCGCCGTACCACACTATGGGCAAGGAGTGGTGAATACTCTTGCGTTGACATTTAATCGACCTCAGGGTCCTCAAGTTCCCGAATCGTTTTGTCTTGTTCGCTGCTATTTATCAAGAGGCCTACGCCTCCGACGCCACTCATACACTCAAAACCATACCTGATTCTTTTACATCATTGTTCATACATTTTGTCCGCTAAATTCCAGTATCCGAGTTCCGATCCTTTCTTCTGGGTAGCATCGCATCCTATCGTCTGGAGAACGGTGAGTATGGCGTCATGGGGGTCATAGGCGTACTACACGACAATGCACCGTCAGCGCGTAAATTTGATAGTAAAAAGTCGCACTCACTTCAACAGCGCCTCGTGATCCTCAGAGAGCGCATCCTCAGGATACTTCGTACGTTTCTTGAATCGCCCGCGCGCCTTCTCCCAGACATTCAACGCCAGGTCGACAGTCCGCGACATAACCCAATTCCGCCCCCGCCAAACAGCATGCAGGCGGCCGTCGATGCGGTCGACTCTGATGCGGTGCTCGCTGTCGACGACGACGCTGAGGGCATGCACGGTGGTGACGATCGACGCGAGCGCGGTGCTAGCGGAGATCATGAACATGATCACCATCTGTAATCGCGCGGCTTGCTCGACTGACGATCCTCCGAGAATCGCGCCGGTCATCATACCGGGGATGGCGATGATTCCCAGGACGCTATGATCGGGGTCAGCACTATTATAAGGTGTTTAAAATGCATCTGAGTACCTCATCTGGTTGATATTGGGAGTGAGAGATAGTCGTAGTGCCTCTTTGGCGATGGGTCTACAGGCTTCAAAGCGAGACGCCCCAAACGCAAGATACGTCTCGACTTTGTCCTTGTTGTCGCTGCGAGAAATATTATAACGGAATCCGGAAAAAGAGCTCAGCGACGTACTAGAGCTCTTTGAGCACGTATCCGACCGCGACGACGATCCCAGAAATGGTGCTCCCACAAAGCATTCCCACGACGGGAACTGTGAGGTGGTACATAAGGCGTGCGCTGACATCGCGATGCGAAAGACATACTGAATTGGTCCGGCTTCCAGAAAGGATTGACCGACATGGCGAAGCGGATTCCGAGAATGGCGACGGGGATCGTCGATCCCAGCATCGCTACAAGCACAGAAGGGAACTGGCGCACTCATGTAAGTGCAGGTAATGATACTGGTCGCAGCCCGTCGCACCATGTACTGATACCGCTTCTTCGCTTTGTTGACGACTAAGGAGCATCTTTCAACATTCAGTAGCTAAACGCGTAGTCACAAACGTACCTGCTTCTATCGTTCCCATGAAGTTTAGGAGGACTAATAATATACGATGAGCGACTCCAAGAAGCACAAGAGACGCGAAACTCACAAGCAATCCCCGCGATGGCCCATCCATTATCCGTTTCGAACACTTTCGAGAGGATTGTCGCGACAAGGGTAAGCTGCACGACGCAGCGCACGGCCGCGGTGACAAGCGACGCGCCGACGCCGAGCTCAAACGTCCATGAGATCACCGAGTTGAAGATGATGAACCCGAACGCGAGGCTGACGTTGGGCCATGACAGGTAGGTCGAGGGTCCGAGAGGTCCAGCGTCCATGACGGTCAGGAGAAAGCCGTGCTGCGCGGAAGGGGCGAGGAACACATGTTCCCGGGAGTGTGGTTCGCGGAAATGGTCGACAAGGTATGCGGTAGGTCCAAGAAATGGTCGCGACAACTCTGAAGATAGGCATGTCCTCTTATCAGATAGTCTTATCTCAGAAATTCAAATCCATTATCTGTGATCAGATCTAGACCTCCGGCGTTTCCCCGACTCTCCTTTTAACCACTTACCACCAGCATCAACGGGAAAAGGAAGGAGCGCATCCCCCGCAATGTCAAGAAAGGCACGCCAAGAATATTATGGGGTTGAAATCGTGACAATGCGAAGCTTTCACGTTGTCACGAAGTTCTTGCGTGCGTCGTTGACCATCATTAGCATGCGTGGCCATTCGAATGACTGAGCCTTGACTTTCCATCGACGAAGCAGGAATGACACGGAGAAAAAATACCCACACGTCTCGTTTGCCGTCAAAACTATGCTCGCAGCTAGAATGGCATCCCTGACGATACCAATTTCGTTCGCACGTTGGCGCTACAGACCGGAATGAAAACTCAATCCTCGCGTCAATCAGGCTCGCCGTGTTCTCTGCTACTACCGCGTATACATGCCGTATGCTACTGCCGCAGACCTTCCCGGCGAGGTCATTAATCTCGTCCTCGAATGCATCGTCCGTCGCCACGACACCTCGGCCGGACAGACGTACATGGCGCGCCCCCAGTCTTCGCTCTCACCTTCAGAGCTCTGCGCATGCAGTCTCGTCTGCCGCGAATGGGCCAAACGATTCAGACCCGTAATCTTCGAACACATTACGTTACACTCTCGCACCCAGCTCGACCGCCTCTTCGCACTCTTCGACTCAACACCTGCCGCCAGCCCGTCACTTCGCGAATGCGTACGAACCATGTCGGTCGAGATGACTGGGGAGTGGACGTCGCCTTGGATCCATCGCGCCAGCGCACTGGCGATGAATCTTGGGATGGAGATACGCGTAATGCTCTCTGGCATCTACGTCTCCTCTCCAGATCTTCCCGAAGACCGCTTCGCGCCGAAGTCCCTGTCAACATGCCTCCCGCGAACGCTCCCCGTCTCGCTCTACCGCACAATCTCACAACTCGTATTGAACGACATCCATTTCCGGGACGCTTGGGACTTTCTCTTGCTCGTGGCGGATCTTCCCGCCGTTGCTGCCCTGGAGTGCCATCGGGTGGTCTTCGGGGAGATCGTCTGGCGCCCCTCTGTTGCCGCTCGGAAGTTCAGCATTCCTATACTGGAGTTCTTCGAGTGCCAGGGCACGGCGCGAGCTGCAGAGGCATGTCGTCTGGCCGTGTGTCGTCGAGAACAGCTTGTTCGCCGCATGCCATTCGAGATGTGCCATATCATGACGCATGCTTTGTTCGTGCTCATCCCCATTGATGATGAGTCCTTGTACTTTTCTTCTGCAAGTCTCCAAGATGGTAAGCAAATCATGGCTATCCAGCTAAAATGAAGTTTCTGAAGACAACGATCAGATGATTTATGGATCATTCTTCGTACTAGCATAGGAAGGATCGAATGCGGCATTCACATCACAGGAACTCCTCAGCACCTCACATTCCACGTCTCGTTCATCATCCCCCTCTATCTATCCTCCTTTTCGCCCGATTCGGTTCAGCGACTCGGCTGGCGAGCCTTTGAAGATGCGGTGGTCGGGCTCGATCCTGCTCCTCGTATCGACATTCTGACTCACCAAGAGGACGTCTTCAAGTCCCTCATCTCTGGACTTGCAGATGTCACTATGCTTGCCTCGTCATTCAACCAAGGGGCCGTAGTAATCCATCTTGTACACGCCAACATCTTCTTCAACGACCGCCTTCTAAGCACCGAAGTTTTCTCGATGCGCGAAGAATTCCAGATCGACGGCCGTTTGGTCAAACTGTCTCCGCTGGAGCGTGCCGAATATCTCCTTCAAGGAGGCTCGGAATCGCAAGACGGGTATCTACGTAGTATTCTTGGTCGTGCCCGTGAAGTGGGGGCCGCTATCACCTAGGGGAAACGGACAGCGTTCGTGACGTGGGCTAGCTCTCAGGTTCATCAGATGTGCCGATCCTCTCGTCAACCATCGAAGGTACGTGCCCGTCCTTCACAGACATTGTCTCCGAATTAAACGAGCTCTGCACCATTTAGCTCGCCGAACGACATCTCTGACTTGTGCGCAGCCGTGTACGTAAAGCTCTATAATCGTCGAATGTGTCTCCACCGAGTCTATCACGTGGTTCCAGAATGGCCTCATATTTGTCCCCGTGGCGCAGGCAGTTTGAAGAAGGCGCTACCCGAGGTTCACAGGAGACTGCTGATGTGAGTGCGGTGTACGTGTCTTAAATTACGTCCTAACAGTACGCTCAAAGCCCGTACGGTACTCACCGTTCTTCCGACGGAAGGGTAGAACTGGAAAAAGAATCGAACGCTGGAATTTCGCAGACAGAATGTATGTTTTTATAATAGGATGGTGCAAGAGGCGTTGACCTCTTCATAAATAACAGCAGAAAATTAGATGATTCGGTAACTTGAGGACCTTGAGGTCGATAAGGAATCGACGCAAGAGCATTCACCACTCCTTGCCCATAGCATGGTAGGGCGAAGACGCACTGCAACAAAACACAGCAAACATCAGCACGTCACCTTTTGCCACACGAAAAAGAGACACGCACGGGAAGTTGACGGGATACATCGACTTGCAGCACCCCTGGACCATCGCGCACGGCAGTCCCACAGGGACAGTCTTGCTGTCCGGCACCGCCATCTGGCTGCACATGGTGGGCGCAAACCGGTCGGTCTTGGGCGCGGAGTTGTACTTCTGGATCTCCTGTGCGAGACGCGGGCAGGTGACGAGCACCATCTGCTCGGAGTCGGTTCTGCCGCATGGCTTGGGGTGGGCGTAGTAGATGGTGCGGTAGCGACACATTTTTGCGGGCTTGTGAGTTGGGATCGGCCTTGGGGGTGGCGGGGAGTCTTCAGGAGCGGGTGGCTGTGAAGGCTGGACGACACCGGAGAGAGGAATGCGAGTTGATGAGGATAGTGTCGACGCGACCTGGCATACTTATACCCCCTTGCTGCCTTTGAGAACTTGGGACGGCCTGTACAAGGCGGCCGGCGCGTTGCAGGCATGGACCAGGGTAGTCGAGAGGCGAGACTGGCACAACGTACGCTGCACGCAGGTAGAGGCACGATCGCCACTTCGTAGCTGCAAAGCATTTGGGACGCTCAGCCAGTGTTAATCTGTGTGAGAACAACGGGACGCTCACGCCTCAAGGCCCCGAATTAATATTGCTGCATTGACCCTGACACGATCGACAAGCGATAACGCAGATCATCGCCTGGTTTGAGGACCGCGGCCCGCGGCGGTGTGTTCGAATATTGCTGAGCACTACGTTTGTGCGTCTGTATCAATGAGATTGAACAAAGGGCCCGATCGAGTCTGGAACATTTCATGAATATCCAAAGTAGGATCTGCGTTGCCCAAAACGGACAGTTCGACGTTGTGGCGTTCAACACGTGGCGTTCGGAGGACCGGCCACTGTTCTCAGAGAATAACTCCGTCACTAGTACGCTCTTGGGGATTCTGCGGATAATTCGACGAGCGGAATAGGCCATCCCCAGCGCAGGTAGTGCGTACTGGGTGGTAGGGTAGCCCGAAGCTTGAGGTGGTTGCTCCATCGCTACTTGAAGCAATCTCTGAGTAATTATGCGATATTCGAAGAGGAGAAATTGCGTCAGATAATCCAGGATCACTAGGCTGCTCAGCGACGGTATTCCCCGACACTCACCGCTCGGTCTCCTTCCCCCGCTCCACCTGCGGAATGTGTGTACGGCGAACCAATCAGACCCAAATGGGCCATTTGAGAGGCTACCTGCGTCCTGATTGGACAGCCTGCATGCGCAAATGGACAGAGTGGAGCCCTCGAGCCGTGGTTTGGCTCGAAAGAGTCGGCGCTAAAGGCGCCGAGGGATGGCTTCCCTTCTCTTTGCCCAAAGCGGACTCTTCGCTCGCATATTTTCCTTTTTTGTTTGCTTCTCTCTCGCCTTGAGCTCTTTTCTCTCCGTTTTCGTTTATCCAAGAATATCGTACGTCGACCGTAGGAACGGCGGCGGGGGTGTATAAAGAGTCTCGCCGCCTTAGTTCGGACTCTTTCCCGCTTCTCCCACTTCCCCCCATCTGCGCCCGACTCTTGAGATCTCCTGTGAGTCCTTCGGGTATCGAGTTTTCGGTTTGTTGGCTCGTCTCTCCCAACAACGATAACGCTCGGATGACTGCATGACTGATCCGCGCAGGACGGGCACGTGAGCCGGCGGCAGGGGTTCGATTCCCGGAGCAGCCAGATATGACGAGCATCAGGGCGACCCGGCCAGTACGCTGCTTCTGCGACTCAGCATAATGTTCTTTTCTTACGTCCTCCCACCCTCTCCCGGCCACCTCGGTCCCGACCATCCCCATTGAAACCCGTGCATCCCTCGGGGGACGCCCCGCTTGCGTCTGCCTTCTCAACAAGCCATGTCGTCTGGCGAAGAGCTTGAGCGCACCGGCGAGAAGAGCAGGAAGAAGCGCAGGGTCGGACGAGCATGCGATATGTGCAGGCAGAAGAAAGGTGCGCATACAGACATACCCCCGTCCCCATCCTCGTAGCTCACGTCTGTTCCGTAGTCCGGTGTGAGTAGAACTGCGATGTCCTATTGGTCAGTCGGGTGACCAGCCTTCAGGCGACGGAGAACAACGACCCGGCCTGAGATGCTCGAACTGTATCTCTACAGACGACAAGTGCACGTTTGTGCGCGATGCACCAAAGGTACGCCCGCAATACCACCGTCCGGCGCGCTGAACCGAGCAGGGTATAGCGTCGATCACGGCCAAGAGGTTACGTCGAAAGGCTCGAGCAGCGCGCGGCACAGATGGAGGAAATACTCAACGAGGTGCGCCCTCTGCTCGTTCAATTCACTGTCAACTCACGTCCTGGACCGTAGATGTTCCCTGGCACCGACCTGTCGCGCGGTTTCGACGCCGCTCTGCGCGAAAGCGCAAGACTCTCGGACGACGACTACGATCTCGAAGATGACGACGACGACGAGCACAAGTTCGGCATCTCCAGGCAAACAAGCGACCGCGACACAGACTTCGCGTATGCCATTCCACCCTCCTTGGGATCGCCTCCTCTCTCCCGCTCAAAGTCGCAGTCTGCCCTCTCCGCCACGACGTTTGGCGGCGCCGACGAGTTTGAGCTTGACTCTTCGGACGATGAGCTTCCCGCACGCAAGCTTCTGAGGAACTCGGTGAAGTTCGGTTATGGCATCGATCAGCCGGTCGCTTCCTCCAGCGGCTCTACGCTGCAGCACACGCCGACGTCGCTCAACGCGCCCGACTTGGGGCGGCGATTCTTTGGCAAGAGCAGCACGGTCACGATGATGAAAACGGCCATGAATTTACGCAACAACTTCTGGGAAAGCGAAGGGGTCACTCCCGAACTTGTCTCGCGCGCTTTCCCAGACCCAGGGACGCCAGAGTCTGACGCAGGCAACCAAATCCCGACAAACCGCGGAGATCAAAGAATTGAAGGTATTCTACCTTGCGGCTGCCCAGATTACGGTGTCCCGCATCCAGTACGTCCTCCATCGGCATGACGCCACTCCCTTTATTCACACGTACATTAGCTGGTTATCCCGCCTCCACAAACTCCATTTGTGTTCCCTCACGTCAACCTCATGCACCAGCTGGTCGACTTGTACTTCGACGTGCATAACAATTATGTTCCAATTTTACACAGGCCGACGTTCGAGCGCGCCCTGGCAGCTGGGGAACATACAGAAAGTGTCGACTTCGGCGAAGTCGTGCTGCTCGTCTGCGCTCTCGGTGCACGATGGTGTGGCGACCGCGGCGTCCTTGTCGGTGTAGGCAATGATGATGGCACGATTCCCGATGGGAAAGCGCGAGACGCTGCCTCAACTGGTACGCCGTTTGGGGATGGATACGAGGGTGATGACGAAGAGGACTGGCATTCTGCGGGCTGGAAGTGGTTCAAGCAAGTCCGTATCGCCAGGAAAATGCTCCTGCATGCTGCCCCAAATCTGTATGATTTGCAGATCGCCGCCGTCAGCACAACTTTCTTCCCATACAGAGGCGCTGATCCTCACGTTTTCCGTGTTTGCCATAGCTCTCTGCGACATATCTGCGCGGTTCTTCTGTTCCTGAGGCGTCTCGGTGGATCATGGGCATCGGGATACGCTTAGCGCAGGATATGGGCGTCCATAGAAATAAGTCGTACAGTGCCACGCCGCATCCCGAAGAAGAGCAAGTCAGGCGCGCTTTTTGGTGCGTAAGTTATGGTTGTGATTCTGTATTCTATCTGATTTGGTACCACTCAGGGCTCTGGTATGGCTTGATTGGTCTCTCAGTCCGAATCTCGGGCGCTCGTGTGCCATTCAACATGAAGAGTACGTTGGCTTCAAGCGTTAGATAGCAGAATGCTCACACCTTTCCCTGTGGTAGTTTCGATCTGGACCTCCCACTTGAGTGTGACGACGAGTATTGGGATACCTCACCGCCGTTCTCGCAGCCCGCGGGCAAGCCATCAAAGATCGCATACTTTAACTGCCTTCTGAGGCTGTATCAAATCCAAGGATTTGCCTTGCGCACCTTGGTGAGTACAGCCCTGGTATCATCTGGGTATTGCTCACGCCCCAGTTCAGTATTCCACTTCGAAATCAAAAACCATATTGGGATTTGTGGGCCCACAATGGGAGGAACGCATTTTAACGGAGTTGGACACTGCGCTTGCTCAATGGCTAGGGAGCCTTCCACAACACCGTAAGTTTCGCGGCCAATCGTTGTTCCCATCCATTTAACCAACGAATCCGGTAGTTCACTGGGATCCTAGAAACCAGAACCCCATCTTCTTGATACAGTCTGCCCTACTTCACGTTGCACATAGTACGATGAAAATTACGATCCATCGACCATTCATCGGCATCGGGCGCAAAGCTGGCACACCTACCTTGACAACAACTCCAAACATGGACATCTGTGTTAAGGCTGCGCGGGCATGCGTACACGTCTTCGATGTTCTCGGCAAGAGATTAGGTCATGGCTCGCGCGCCTCGTTGGGCGTTATGAGCCACCACATCGTAAGTCATCAGTTTGATACCTTTCGGCGGTTGCTTGCTGAACTGAGCAATAGATCCAGATGTTGACAGTGGGAATCGTGCTCATGCTTCACCAGTGGTGCATCACCGAATCGCAGCGAGACGGCGAGAGAAATATGGTCAAGGAGATGAAAGACATGTCGGATGCGCATAGGATCATGGAGATCCTGAAAAACATCGAGGGCAGGTGGGTGTTTTTGGCACGTATTGCATCATAGGTTCTTGGCTAACTCTGTTTAGATGGCACTCAGCAGGTCGCCTCTGGGACATGCTCTACGGTCTCGCAGTTGCGCGTGATCTGCCGTTGCCATCTTCAAGCCACGCAAGCGTTGTGCGTAGCACAAGTCATATGCGCAGGCCGCCAGGCAAGACGACACCGTCAACGCACTCAAAACGCTCCGCATCCACCCCTACCGCACTTCCTAGCAATCGGCGCGCGCCGGAAGTCGTCGCTGTAGAGCCTCGAACACCGGAGCCGCAGCATACGGTCCAGAGGTCGTTTTCTCAACACGTCGCCACCAAGCACAGAACTGGGTCCGACGCGGGCCCCAGTCGACCTCGTCCAAGGGTCGAGTTCGATCTTACGCCCTCTGTCTTCGCTCCGCCTGGCTCGCCGAGCCTTCTGGGTCCCGCAGAAATTCCTACGCCGTCTTTGGATTCCATGTTTGCACGCCAACCTGTCGGGAATGCTACAGCGGGGCCTTCGTCCACTCATCCTTGGATGTCGGACGTCGGCACCATGAGTGAGCCCAGTACGATGTGGGATTCAAGTGCCGAGACGGGACCCATGGAGTACGGCGCCGCCCCGCCTCTCGCGAACGTTATTGCTGCGGAAGTCCTCGATACGATACAGTCGCGCCGATCTGCTTGGGTGCCCCCACCCGCTAGGCAACAACAGTGGAACGACCAGGACGTCGAGGCCCAGTTTCTGCGAGACATGTACGCCCAGAGCGCGTCCGGCGTTCTCCCACCACAAGGCCTCCAGAGCATCCCGGAGATGTGGTCTGCCGCTCCCCTTGGCATCGAGTGAGTACCTACGCTCTGTTGCTGTTTTAATCACGTTACTGACAAATCGTAGATGGGACGAGTGGGGATCGTATATTCATACGTTTGGTCCGGATGCGCAAACACATCCGGAGAGTGTCGCGCCTGTCGCCGATGCCCATCAGGCGGGGCCCTCACATCCGCATCAGTCTCACCAGCAGACGTCGCAGCATCCACGGCAATATTCAACGCTGCCCTTTCGATGAACTGTATCCGTATGTGCCCCACTATTGGAACCGGACATTAAACCTTGTATTTCTTCGGATAGACGTCTCACAAATGCATCATATCACAATGACAAAACCACGTTGCATCATCTTTCTTTGGTGCACGCCCAGCTCGTCGACCGTGATATCTTTTCGGAGGTACGTAACGCGACTGTGGTCATCCCTGCGCGCGGTGTCCGCGTTGTTTGATTTGGTTCCAAAGTGGCACGTGTTGAACGCCACAACGTCGTACTGTCCGTTTTGGGCAACGCAGATCCTATTTCGGACTGTCATGTCATGTTCCAGGCTCGATCAGGCCCATTGTTCAATCCCGCCGGTTTAGTCGCACAACGTGGTGTTCAAGGATATTCGAACGCATCGCGGTGGGACGCGGTCTTCAAAGTACTCGATGATCTCTATTATCGCTTGTCGAACGCGTCAGGGTCAATGTAGCAATATTAATTCGGGGCCTTTGAGGTGCGAGCGTCCCGTTATTCTCACGAAGATTAACACTGACTGCGCGTCCCAGACGATTTACAGCTACGGAATGGCGATCGTGCCTCTACCTGCGTGCAGTGTGCGTTGTGCCTGTCCACTCCCGGCTACCCTGGTCCACGCCTTCAACAAGCCGTCCCAAGTTCTCAAAGGCAGCGAGAGGGTATAAGTACGCCAACCCAGGGCAGCATCTTGCTCAACAACTCGCATTCCTCTCTCCGGTGTCGCCCAGTCCTCACAGCCACCCGCTCCTGAAGACTCTCCTCGCCACCCCCAAACCAAAACCAACTCACAAGCCCGCCGAAATGTGCTGCTATCGCACCATCTACTACACCCACCCCTGCGGAAGGACCGACTCCGAGCAGATGGTGCTCGTCACTTGCCCCCGTCTCGCCCAGGAGATCCAGAAGTACAACTCCGCGCCTAAGACGGACCGATTCGCGCCCACAATGTGCAGCCGCATGGTGGCGCCGGACACAAAGACCGTTCCTGTGGGGTTGCCGTGCGCGATGGTCCAGGGATGCTGCAAGTCGTTGTATCCCGCGAGCTTCCCGTATGTGTGTTTTTTTTTTTTGGTTTTGTGGAAGGCGGTGCGCTGATGTTTGTGTTTGCTTTGTAGTGTGTCGTCGCCCTACCGCGCCATGGGCAGGGAGTGATTTGAGGCTCGCAGAGCTTTTCTCTTCGACCCGAATCCTATCAAGCCCCTGTGGTGCCAGGAAACAGCTTTGACTATACGATGTGTTTTCTTTGCAATTGACGACCCCGTCTCGCTGTTCTTATTTAACAAATACCTATCGCCTTACGACAACCTTTTCGTGAGCAGGCCCAACGATTTCAGGTCGGAGTTCCAATCAGACATGTACATGAGAGGGACGTCTAGAAAGATACGCGGCTATAGAACGCTACAATGTGGCGGTGTGGTGTTGACTGGCCCGATAGTCCCAAGCTTCGAGCGATGTTCTTGGAGTATAAATACGCCATCCTACGTTGATGTTCCTCATCAGCTCGCATTCGTCTTTCCGGTGACCACCCAGTCCTCACAGCAACTTACACACTCTTGAAGGCTCTCTCCGTCGCCCACAAGCCAAATTCAAGATGTGCCACCTACACCCACCGCCTCCGGCAAAGTAGACACCGAGACACCCGTGCTTGTTACCCACCTCCGTCTCGCCCAAGAGGTCCATAAATGGCGCGCCACCGCCATCAAGGATACTCCGATTCCAGTAACATTGAGGTGGCCTTGCCGTGTGCTGAGGGCCCGCGCGGCTGCAAATCGAAGTATCCTGCTGACTTCGAGTGCGTCTCTGTCTGCTTTCTCTTCCGTAGGATTTGTTGAGCTGATTATGCTTGTTTTACAGCTCGACGTCCTCTTACCGCAGCATGGAGAGGAAGTAGTAGTCTAGCTGGCTCTAATGCTCCCACCTGTGCCCTCTGAAGTGTCCACCGCTCACTGTTGTCCTTCGTAACGGTATTATTATGGAGAAGAGAAATGTTTCGTGAACCGTTTTGTTCGAAGTGTGTGTGCCACGGATTCCGCGGTCCTTTCAGGGCTTCGAACGCCCTATGATATGCTGTTAAATTTAGAGTGTCAAAGACGACCGCCTTTACAGTAGACACTCAACGAATGCACCTCATAATCGCGAACGCGGAGGTAAATAAAACCTCATTGCAAGCTAAGGTCGTCGAGTCCCTCAACATCGTCGACCAGCTTTACGACTTGCCCCTCGCGTCGCTTGCAGGTGTCCTCTTCCCCGCCTCGCTTGCTGGCACGCCTCCTCGTGTCCAAGACACGCCTCCAGAACGTCGTTTTGAAATTCGCCAAATCACTAGAATTTCGAGTCCCCCGTTTTCCCTGCATGAGCGCGAACGTCTGCGCCGGAGGCAGCGCGACGAGATGCGCTGAGATCGAGTACAACGTCTTCCTGCTCTTGTATACGAGCTCCGCTAAAGTCACGTCCATTGGCGCGTAGTGAATGTCAAGTGTTTCCCGACGCAGTAGCTTCGGCATGAGGTTTTCCGAAGGAACGACCTCCAGAAACCACTTGAAGAGGTGCTCTCCCTCCACATGAAAACGCAGGGACAGATTGGAGACGCGCAGCAGGGCGTCCTCTAGCACAGTCCAGTTGATTATGGCAGCATCTTCCGGCGTCCACCCTGGTCGGAACGTAACGGTAATATCGATGGCTCCATCTTCTCGCACTGTAAGCGCAGCCGCTGCCTTCGACAGACGGATGTTTATGCGTATGATGGACGATACAGAGTGCTGATCTATCGGTGCAAGGTCAGCCCTTGACCAAGGGGGGAAAAGGGTAGCTCACAATCGAACCCGCTATGTTCCTCGTCTCCGAGCAAGAGAATATCCATGACTACTTGAAGCGCACGCAGATCGGCTCGGTACGTCTGCTGATACAACCAGTGGGAAATGGACAACCGAAGCACCCCGAGGACGGCCGTAGTTCGCTTGCAGTTTGTGAAGAGAAGCTGGACTTCCGATGGCATCCGCATCGGCCGGGGGTGTGCCTGCGCAACGGGGTCACCGAAGTCGACAGCATCGCATTCTATAGACCACGGCGACCTAAAGCTGGCCACGAGGCGCAAAAAGTCGACCGCCCGGTGGAACTCCACCCCTTTCAGTTCGAGACTACTGACGATGGCAGCACAAGATGGGGGAATGCAACGAGGTAGTAGCGTAAGTCGATAATCAGAAACGACGACGTTGACGTGGGGTGGGGGGTTGCTCGAGGTGAGGATGAGGAATACGGGGTGCGACCATGGGAACCTAAGATTGGCAGTTATGTGAACAGTGAGGAAAGAGATGCATTCGCGTATTGCGGGAGTTGCAGGACCGTTCGTGCGTAGATGACCGAGGAGGACATTCAAGTCCGCACGAGACCCCACCGAGATCTCTTGGAACAGATACGGCCGACATCGTTGGGCCCAATAACGACATACGAGGCTGCACTGAGCCAGGTGTCGCTTGTCGAAGACCACTGTATGGTTTTCCGAGAAGATATGATCGGGGAGGATGTTGCCGTCGGGTGGGTGCGAGAGCGGAAGGCGGCGCGCGAACTGCTGCAGAATAGCGTCGACGATCTCCGCAGGGAGATCCGGAAGGTCGTGACACGGGTCCTTGACCATCGAGAAGGTCTGCGATCGACGATGATCCTCGCCCCGAGACTACGATGAGATCAATCGAGATGGGGACTCCAACTGCACAGGTGACTAGATAGCTCCAACGTCATGAGGTCGTTACAACAGAATACCGCAGATAACTCACGGACATACACTCGGCGGATTTGCTAGAAATGTGTTGCTGTTTGTGAATCTGTTGGGAGTTTGAAACGCACACGACACTGAGAAGCCATGGCTCTAGATTGCTAGATTGGCGACGTTGATGTATGGTGAGATGGCCGAGCGGTCTAAGGCGCCAGACTAAGGTTTACCTGGAATCTGGTCCGAAAGGGCGTGGGTTCGAATCCCACTCTCATCACAAGGGGGATTGTTTTTCCGACGTTTCCATTTTTGCTTCTCGCACCGCATCCCCGCACGTAACTCAAATATTCCCGCTAACAAAGCGGGTCTTGGAGGACATCGGGGGAACAGATCTCATAGGTGTTTTGTAGTGTCGCTTTGTATACCGGCGTTTTTTACGGTAACACTCGTTTGTTATCCTGAACGTATCAGCTTTCCATCGACGTCATTGTAATTATCGGTAACGCCGTGCGAGCACGGCAAAGCCCGCTAACAAAGCCATGACAAAACCCGCTGAGTTCAGAAGGAATGATACTAGTAGCAGCCGTTTCAGTCGATGGTAAATGTGCCGGACCCTCAGGGTCGATGGAATGTGGCACCGCGAGTGAGGATTAGAGGGGCTTTGCCCCAACCTGTCCGTCACTTGTCACTCACCTGTCACTCGAGCGTGATGAAAAAGCCCATGCAATGCATGGGCCTTGCATGGGCCAGCACTTCTCAGATTTACCTTCACCCGTCGAACGTGCCTGCCCCCGCTCTGCGGCTGCGGCCGCATAGCGTATCTGCGACACTACCGGGCCCGGAAGATCCTTTTCTTTCTGTCTGCGCGTTCAAGTTGGATCCCCCCATATAAGTCAGTTACCAAGGTCAGACGGGCACGCGACATTACGATGACGTCAACGGACAGTTGATACGTTCAGGATAACAAACAACTGTTACTGTAAAAGAAAACGCCGCTATACAAAGCGACACTACAAAGCACCTACATGAGATCTGTTCCCCCGATGACCTCCAAGACCCGCTTTGTTAGCGGGAATGACCTACTTTTATGGGGGAATTCAACTTGAATGTGCAGATAGAAAGACAAATATCTCCCCGGTAGTGTCGCGGATACGCTATGCGGCTGCAGAGCGGGGGCAAGCACGTTCGACGAGTGAGGATAGATCTAAGAAGCGCCCGTAGGCCCATGCATTGCATGGGCTTTTCCATCACGCTCGAGTGACAGGCGAGTGACAAGTGACAGACGTATATGCCATCAGGAGCACAGATCTCCACCAGGATTTCTATGGCCGGCCTTTGGATAACGACGTGTGTTACTGGGTGCCCTCTGACCTCACTGACGGGTCAAACGCTCGTAGTCGCTCGCCGACGCCCCTTTCCTTTGCATCAGTCATTCTCGCCCTTATGTTCCCATCCTTGCCTTTTGCAGCTCTCATATCCGGTCTGATCCTCACTCGCGATGCTACATTCCATCGACCCTGAGGCCAGGATTCAGCACATTTACTATCGACTTGAATGACAGAAGTCATTCCTTCCGAACTCAGTGGGTTTTGTCGTGGCTTTGTTAGCGGGCTTTGCCGTGCTCGCATGGCGTTGCTGATAATTCTTCATCGATGGAAGGGGTGTATTGTGTTTGATGTGGACTCAATACATGGACAGATTTTCTACTGACGTGCACAAGCATTATTCTATCCGGGTGCATAACCTCCTTCAGGCGGCATGGACATGCTCGTCAAGTATCGTTCCAGCTCATCCCACCTACAAATTTTCGTTTAGTCAGCATCAGAGCAATCCAACGAACCGCACGTAGGCAGAAAAACAACTTACTCGTCAGTACCAGGCGCGCCATTCCAGGACCCAGGAGCCATCGTATCAGCCTGTGGAACACATTGATGCTGGTGCGGTTGCACCACAGGGGACACACACACGGGCAAGGGCCCTGCGGCCTGCTCGGCGTTGCGTTGGACAAAGGCGGCGAGGGCCTCGTCGTAGCTCGAGGTGGGGATGAGGCCGCCGAAGATGGCGTCGACGGCGGGCGGGCGCGGGCGGAAGGAGCCGTCGAACACGGCGGGGTTGAACGAGAACGGGTCTACGGCGTAGTTGGCGGCGTTGAGCGAGTCCCAGTTGCCTTGCTCGTAGCCTATCGAGTCGGCGTTCGGGGGAAGGCGCCCGAGCTCGTCACTGTGCACGGGCAGGACGAGGTCGAGGTCAGACTGCGAGGGTGGTGAAAACGGGGATGGCTGGGAGTGTTGTTGGTAGTGCTGCACACGCTTTGAGCCGGCGATGGGGCGCGCTTGCGCTGGGTCGGATGCAGGTGAGCCGGATGCGAGAGGCGACGGACTGCTCTGTGGATCAGCTGAGTCTTCCTCTCGTCTTCGTTTCTGTGACTGCTGCATCTGCTTCGGTAAGGGGAGGTCTCCCACAGATGCCAGATCGTACAACACATCCCTTGATGCTAATATGAGCGGGACAAAACATAGGAATGCAACGAATGCTTACCAAAACCGGCCGGCCGTACTCCATCTACCAATTGTCAGCTGTCAGCGGAAGAGACTAGCGACGTAGTAATTATACGAACCGAGGTTCAAGCACCTTTAACATCCGCATGGCTTTGTAGACTTCCTCCATCTCCTTGACGGGGTCTGTGGATGAGCCGCGCTTTCCATTACCCCAAACGTTCAAAAGAAGCACGATGGCACAGCTGAAGAGAGGAAGCTGCATAGGCCACTAGGTCGGTGAGCACAATCCGACGATGGTATCTAGCACATACCTGGTACCAATGATGGAACGGAGTTGCCACTTTATTGTACTGTATATCGAGGACGTGGATACACGAGCGCGCCGCATTGGTGCAGATCGCGAGTGACGGAAAAGACAACATTGACGGCTTGCGCGGAGATGGAATGAACGGTCGGTGGACTGTGATCTGCAACGAGTAATACGACGAGTAGAGAAGGGCGGACTGGCACATAAAGAGGACGTCTTCTCTGTGGGGATCCCAGCGCACTATCGGGGCGGAGTGTACGTGAGCAAATTAATCCCAAGACAAAAGAATGACCTACAGTGATCTGGAACGGAGTCAACCCACTTGTTCAACTCCGAGTCCAGCTCTGAAACAACTTTCTGGGCCCATTGTGGATCAGACCGCAATCTCGACATTTTGACAGAGTACTGTGTGGCGAGTATTAGCGGATATTCAGATGATACACGGGTCTGATGTGCGACCTACAATACTGCGCAATGCATAGGCGTGCACTCTTCCGAGACGTAAGAGGGTACTGTAGAAATGGACGGTGGAAGGTTTGTCGGGGGGTTGATGGAATGAGAGGTCGCCATTTTCTTCGACGACCCAGTAGTCATCATCACATGGTTCCGGAAGGTCTACGTCGAAGCTGCAAGCGGATTAGAAACGTCACTGACATATTCGCCGTGAACCCACTCTTCTTCCTGAATGCTACAAGGCCGACCGAGGACGGAGCACATACCGCGGTCTATGGCTACCAAAGCCCTGTAAAACAGTTAAAAGGGCTGAAGGAATGTAGAAACATTTATACGTGCCAAAACGCCCGCTTTCTCAGCTCCGATTCTACCGTAGGCGGAGATGGATATGTGGCGCGTCTGTGGGCACCCATATCCTGCGCGAGCCTGAGACCATGGCCGATAGCCGCAAACGATGTGTGAGGTATCGACGACCCATTGACATAAGCCGCAGAAAGCTGAACCACGATACGCATTTAAGTTAAGCGCGTTTGACGGATACGTGTTACTTACCGAGGCCACTTGTAAATCGTAAAGAGTGGGCGGATTCAAATTGATGACCCGATGACTTTCTTGAACCTGCTTGAACCACTGCCACCCAGCGGAGTGCCACGAGTTGGTACCGGGCAGAATAACACGCGTGTGCGTCGAGAATCGAGCGCCCAGAGCACAGACGCACAAAAGGACCGAGCCGAAACCTTGGTCAGCAATGTGTAGACCATTACGGATGCCGTTTTCAAACGTTGGCCGATGGAGCAGCGGGAAATAGACATTGAGCTGGTCGAAATAGAGTTCGACGAGCTCAGTCATCAGCCCAGGTTCCGGAAACTCGGTATTTGTGCGTTTGGGCTGAATAAGCCACTGATGACAAAGCGAGTAAGCGAGTGAACGTCGTTGGATGACGCAAATTGCGTACGGGCATGGGCTCCCAGAACTCGAGACGCCGTTTGGATAAGGCGGGCTTTGTCGCCTTAGGGCGTGGTCCTTTCGAGGCTTCGGGAGAGTCAGAGGCTACGTACTCTTGTTTGAGGTCCATGGCGGTTTGGATGAGCATGAGGTTGCTAGAACGGCCGAGGAAATGCTTATGGTCCATCCGAACGTCCATCGCCTTGAAGTGTTCTACGAGGCCTTCGTCTTCGTCTTCTTCGCCGTCGTCTGGAAGATGACAGGCCGGCGACATAAAGGGGGTAGAGGGGTCTATACTTGGCTGGCGCTGGGGGCTACTCGAAGTGGCGTCCATTGAGTCGCGCCGCGGTGAGGAGCTACCTGCTTCGGACTGGGCCTAGAAAATTCGCGTGAAATACAGTCGAGGAGAACGGATGATTACAATGTCTTGCCTTTGACAACTGCCGCTTGAGCTCCGCTACTTCGTTCTCGAGGTTCTGGACATAGCTAGACGAGATAAGTAAGTGTCTTTGGATGACCGATGGAAGAAGACGTACGCGACGTCGCTGAAGCGCTTCTACGACAATGCAATAAAGCGCGTGAATGAAATCAGCTGGGCATCGAGAGAGCGCGAAACTCACGTCGGTTCCGGCGAGGTAGGTGCACTCGTACTCGAACGCGATGCAGTTGGAGCACTTGTTGCCCGGCATCTCCCCTCCGTCGCCTAGTAGACGCGTCACCGACGCTATACACGCCGTCGTGTGCCGTGCAGGGACTCACATCGTACTGCAGGGGAGACAGGGTGAGTGGTATACGGGAACCGGGGAGAGACGCATCCGCACCTTTCCGACGGCGACACATGTCGCAGGCGCGCATGCGCCGCTTCTTCGCGCTCTTGTCGCCGGTGCTGTTGGAACGCGAGTCTTCCTGGCCGGCCATGGGCGCAGTGTGTGTCTATGTGGTGTGGTGGATAGGAGGGTCGGGGGCGGAGGCGGGGGCGGGTACGGTCGAATGGGGAGGTGGCGGGATCGGAGGAGATTGTCGGGGAAAACAGTAGCCGGGGCAGGACAACGTGGTGGTGGCGGCGGATGTGGTTGGTGTACGAGGAGAAGATATGTACATGGTGGGCGGCAAGGAGTTGTGGGATAGGTGATTGCAAAACAGCCGAGTCAGGTCGTCATTCCGCATTGCGTAATGCCTCGGCTCCGCCCGTGCGCCGCGCTTGCGTTGGCCGCTCGGCAAGCAGCGCCGTGGTACCCCGCCGCCGCCCCCGACGTGCTGCGCGCTGTGCGGGGATCTACCAGGAACGTCTGCGGACGCCCCCGAGATGCGAATCTCGCCCAAATTGCACTAAAAGCCGAGGCGAGGCGTGGCCACCGAGCCTGTTGATTGTATCCAAAATGCCGGGCCGCCGCGACGAGAGCGTTTTCCGACGATTCCTCGATCGCAATCAACACCGCAACACGATGAACGAAAACAGGCGTGGCTCCTACACACTCACACAACGATGCGACAGTCCGCCGACGCGGAGTACACAGTATATCTCCTCGTGCTTCGGTCGCGGAGTCGCTGTCACGGGCCCTTGGTAACCCTACGGAGGAAATCGGCGAGAGTAGGGAACTGCAGAATCTCGTCTGTAAATTATCTTGACACCCTCACAGTCGAGCACGCCGACCATCTCGCAGCAATATCCTATGCGCAGCCATTTTTCCAAGCCTGTCCCTGCGCTATGTTCATCGCTCGCTAGCCGCGAGGAAGCCACCGTACTGACTCGAATCCCCTTTCGAAGACAATACAACGGCTCCGGCCGATTGACTCCCCAGCAGATTCTATGATGTCTGTGACTCAGTCGCCTAGAATACAAGGTAACCGTGCATCCTGGAAAAGCGCGTTGATGCCGCCTGTGCGAAGGCGCGTTGTGCGGTCAATTTACTCCATCTGTCTTTAGCACCGGACAGCCAGTCAATTTCTGGCATGCGACGTGGCGATCGTCTCATGGCTGGAAGGTCAAACGCCCCTCTCTAGAGCCGAATCCGACCGCTCGTCACTCGAAACATGCGGGTCTCCGCGCCATTGTGGCGTCCTTGGCCAACGGTTTCACGTTATCTCCCCCAACCGACCGTGCCCCACGGACGCCACCAAGGGGGTGGCAGATCACAATGTTGGCAACGTTCCCACTCTACTGACTGCCCGTCTAGGGCCTTCACAGCATCGTCGAGTCAATAGAAGCTACCTCCGATAACAATGCTTAACCGAACTTCGACCGTACTTAACCTCCGCTGCCGAAGCCGTACGTAAGATGCAAGGGCACAGGGCTTGCGGCAAGCCTTGACAGGGTAGAAATATGATTCCCCACAACAATGCAGCGTTACGCACCGTTAGTTCCCGCTGCATCTTTACGGAAGTTGCCGTATTATAAAAAAATCCAGAGTGATATTCAAATTTTAAACGAAGAAACAAGAGCGACACAGGGGTCTACTGTCCATTAATCTAACTATCGTTCGTCGGCGGATTCATGCTCGAAATGAACACGCCCCATTCATCCCATCTAATAGCAAGGATCAGTACCGCTGCGGACAAGGCACACCAGAAACGGGAAGCACTCACTCGAAGCTTTCGGGCGCAGTCGACCACATGGCTAGCGTGTCTCCAGCCCCCGCCGGTGCAGTTTGAAAGCCGTTGGCATACGCCTGTCCGTTGGCAGCCTGGACCGCCTGCGCCGCAGGAGGCACCATCGCACTCGACGTGGCAGACGAATAAGGCTGGATCGACGTCGGCATAGGCGCGCACATCGACATGCCAGGCGCAAACGGCACCGCAGATGTTGGGTACGCAGCCTGGGGTGCGGTCTGCTGGGCAATATGGGGCGGCCGGCTGGCTTCTTGCGGGTCGCCTGTGCCAGGGGCGGTAAACACCGACTCGTTGAACATGGCCGACATATCGTACTGGCCCCAAGCCAGCGAGTCCTCCATGCCCTGCGGCATGCGGCTGAGCTCCTCGCTGTACATCGGCAATGTAAAGTCGCTTGGCAGTTCGAAGACCGACGCGTCGCTCGAGGATGACGTGTCCACTGGGGGCACCTGATGCGCCTCCTGGAATGCCTGCGCGCGTCGCGTCCCCGCGAAATGACGTGGCTCCGCGGCGTGCGACGTGTCCGATGACGTTGACGCGGGCGACGCATAATCCTCACTATCGCGATGACGTTTGTGAGAGCTCGATGGGGGTAGGGGCAGGTCACCGGTCTCCGCGAGGTCGTGGAGAACATCCCTGATACCGCCGCTGATCAATCGACTGTGAATTTCGAATCCCGTCCAGCCACTCACCAGTACCTCCCCGCTGAATACCACCGTGTTTCGAGGGCCCTCAGTAAATCCATCGCTTTGTGAACTTCCTGCATCTCCTTCATAGGATTGATCGACTTGACCCCAGCACGCTTGCCGCCCCAGATATTTAGCAATAGCACAATCGCCGAGCTAAACAGCGCTGCCATATTGAAATACGTCGATATGCCTCCCGCACGATATTGTACGTCAGCGACATGTATGCATGACCGAGCAGCGTTCGTGCAGATAGCCAAGGACGGGAACGAGAGGGAAGACGGTTTCCGCGATGATGGTATGAATAGCCTATGCACGTTGATTTGAGTGTTGTAGTAGGCAGAGTACACAAATCCTGATTGGTTTAACCAGATAGGATTCTCTTGGTGAGGATTCCACCGGACTATGCCAGCCACATGAGCAACGGGGATGCAGGGAAAGTGGTATAACTCACGGTGCTCGGGTACCGAGTCGAGCCACTGGTTAAGAGCCGAGTCGATGTCGGACACTACACGGTGCTCCCACTCCGGTCCTATGTGACCTTGCAGGACCTTTGACTTATTTATCGAATACTATGACAATTATTAGCGCAGCGACGGTGCAATCAGACGCAGACGCTCACGATGGTTCGTAGGCAAAATACTTGTATCGACTTCAAACGAAGGTTAGCATTAAAAAAGGATACGTTCGACGGCTTTCCAGGTGGTTGCTTGAAGGCTTGGTCAGGGTCATGAGATTGCCAATATTCATCGTCACACTCCGTAGGATAATCCACGTCTATGCTGATGACATGCACTGCACTATCAGAACTGCGTGGAGGGTATGGGAAAGCGGCGGAGCTTACTCTTCGTCCTGTAAACTGCATGGCCGTCCTAACATGAAACACTGCGAGCGATCCAGGGACACGAGCGTCCTAAATGGAGATCAGCGGCCAAATGGCGGGCACCGACGGCAGGCTCACCAGAAAGCCCTCCTCAACAACTCGCCCTCGACCGTTGGTTTTGGTTCATACGACCTCTTCCGATGTGCACCCATGTCTTGGGCGAGCCGCAGTCCGACGCCGACCATGGGCCAACTAGGTTGCGACAACGACGATCCATGGAGGTAAAGCGCCACAAGCTAGAACAAATGAACCTTATCAATATTAAAAGCGCCGACAAACCTCGAACTGCGCTTACACAAGGGATTTGAAGGTCGTACAAGCGCGGCGGTTTTAGCTTGATCGCCTTCCGGAAGGCGTAAACCTGTGAAAACCATGGCCAACCTGCGGAGTGCCAATTCTTGGTACATTTGGCGAGCACCCGCGGGTCTTCGGAGAATCGCGATCCCATAGCGCACACTAGCAGAATCAGCGACCCAAAACCTTCGTCCTCGAAATGCAACCCAGCGGATAGGCAGGCCTGTAAGGTAGGTCGGTGGAGCAGAGGGACGAACACATTGAACATGGTAAAGTAGAGATCAACGAGGGAGGCTAGAAGGTCGGGCTCCGGGAAGGTATAGTTCGGCTGGTCCACTGCCTCAAGAGCGTTCATGATCCACTTGAGAGATGTCAAGAAGAGCATCGGACACTGAATTGGACGGTTACTCACTCGTTCATTCTTCCAATACTTATTTCGAATCATGGAGAGCCGCAGCCGCTGGGTGAACAAAGTCGGATCGCGTTGCTCTTGGCCAGTATAGTCGGATTTGAGATCACAAGCCCTCTTGTAGAACCGGAGCCTGCTCGACTTGCCGAGGTAACGTGGGTACTCTGAGTTGAGAGTAAGCGCTTCCATGCTTCGCTTAAGGTTGAGATGCGACGCAATATCGTCCTCGCTAGAATCGTAATCTTCCTGCGTGTTGTTGGTTGGAGAGATGGCGGACGGAGTACCAAGCAAGGTCTTCTGTGGACCGCTTCCATTTGTACGATTTGCGTCAAGGAGCCATAGACTGTTTTCGTCGAGTATCCCGCTCAGCTCTCTGCTAAAGTCAACACCAGGATGTAGCTTCGAGGCGCTCAGAAGACGGCACGCGACAGCATACACCAGTAATCCACACCTTGTTTAGGAGCTTTCGCATATTGGCAAGTTCGGTCTCTAAGCTTTTGATACGCCTGCGTAGCTTCATAAGGCACTAGGGCTGAAAAGGAAGAAAGTCACGACGTACTCTGCGTCCGGGTAACGTTTCTGCAGGCCATACCTGTCTCAGACTAAGTGCACAAGACCCACGCAAGGACGTGTATGTACCTTCGCATCCCTCAAGTACGTGCATTCAAGTTGCACAGCTGCACAATTTGAGCATTTCTGACCGGGTTGTCCATCGCCTGGAATCAGGGAGTAAGACACGACGAATCGTGGGTCGCGGGATATACTCACATCGAACTGGCGGAAAATATTGACTGAGCACGCGCATTTAGACACTATAACAGGTAAGGCGCACCTTTCTTATGTCTGCACGTGTCGCAAGCCCGCCCCTTCCTCTTCACCCTTCTAGTAGAAGAGCCCGATCGACCACGGTCCTCCTCGTCTGAAGACATTTGTAAGTCGCAGAGGGCGTCCGGGACGGAAAACAGAGACCAAGTGTAGACTCTCAGAAGACTATTTAGGCAGGTAGCGCAGCAGCTCGCGCAGCCAGAAAGTTGCAAGTTGTGGTCGTGGTTTGGGAACAAGATGCGAAATGACTGCGATTCTATTCACCAGATCGGTGCCGAGAATCGGCCGCGCTTACCAATCATGACCTCATCGCTTTTCAACGAGTCAGTGAACACACCCGTACTTGAAACACGCTTGAGATAGCAGGTGTCGATAACGGTGGCAGTGTACGGCCGAAAGTCCCCAAAACATACGAATACAGTTTGTTTCCACACAAAGTTCATGTCTATCCTCCACCCGAGCCACGATTCCCATACCCGGGCGCCCCGCCGCCTAGAGGCTGCCCAAAAGTCCCCCATCCGTCGAATCCCATCGCAGGCTGCTGCTGCCCTGCTGCCGGCCAGCTATTGAACCCAAACGCCCCATCGTCCGCGAATTCAGGGAACACCGCCTCGTACTGCTGCCCGAACGCAGCAAGGAGCTCGCTGATGTCTTCTAGGTCGTCACTCGGCGTTGGAACGCCGCTGGGCGGAATGTTATGTGGGGCGTGAGCAAACGCCGACGGTCCTTGGCTACCGTCGATGTTGGAAGTAGACAGTGATGCGGAGAGGTTGGATAGGGCTTGGTCGTACATCATCGACTGCGTAGATGGCATTTGACCCATATCGAGTGGCTGGGACATGTGTCCCGCTACCCCAGAGTGATGTTGCATGGTGTGCGGTGGAATGCTCTGCTGCTGCGGCATCGGAGGCGGGACTGGCACGGCACCATACGAGGCATCTGCAGTGTCGTAGCCAAACCAATTCTGGAGCGACGCAGCAAAACCGGGATGACTGAACGATGGGCCTGGCATGGGCGGGACATTCATCGTGCTGGGGATGATGTTTTCGGGCCGCCACGACATCTGCGGGAGGTCCTCCATCTGAGGCGGCAATGGGTGTTGCTGTTGCTGTTGTCGTTGATGTTGCTGTTGCTGCTGCTGGGTTGCCTGGTTCGCCTGGGCCTTCTGGTACGCACGTTTCGAGCCCGCAAATTGTCGCTGAGTGGGCTCTTCGTTACTGATGTTGGAGCCAGCAGGGGATGCATAGGACTCGGGGCTATCCGACGAGCCTGATGCGCTCTCTCCGTCGCGCTCTCGCTTGTTGCTCGGGGACGGGCTAGGCCTTGGTAACGGCAAGTCGCCGACACTGGCGAGTTCGAACATAATATCCCTGGGAGCTGTCGTTCGAAAACATAGAAGAACTTTTGATTAAGGGACCTACCAAATTCTTCCGGCAGTGTGCCAGCGAGGCTCCGTTGCCTTGAGTAGTTTCATCGCCTTATGAATGTCCTCCATCCCCTTAGCAGGGTCAGCGGTCAGACCAGCCTTCTTCCCACCCCATATGCTTAGCAGCAACACAATTCCGGCGGAAAACACTGCCATCTACACATGGATGAGTGGTGTCCGGGGCAGCGATGGAATCTTCGGACATACCAAGTTGTTAAACGGAGGTCGCCCTGTCCGCTCGTTGGCCACATCCAAGACATGAATACAAGCCCGGGCTGCGTTCGTGCAGATTGCGAGGGACGGGAACGAGAGCGGGGAAGGTTTCCGAGGCGATGGGATGAAGGGTCGATGAACGATAATTTGGAGGTGGTAGTATGTTGCATACAGAGACGCTGACTGGCTTAGCCACACCACGTTTTCTTGATTGGGATCCCATCGCACTGACAAATCCTGAGCTTCAGAGGGAGTCCGAAGAGTGTTGCGACGAACTTACAGTGATCCGGAACGGAGTCCACCCATTTGTTCATTGCCGAGTCCAGTTCGGCGACAATATGTTGTTCCCACTGGGGCCCAACAAATCCTAGCATCACCTTCGACTTGTTGATCGAATACTGCACAAGATTAGAGGTTGATGCCACACAAGCTCAGAATTTAGACTCACGATCGTCCGAAGCGCAAAGGCCAGAATTTGATTGAGCCGTAGGAGGGAATTGAAGTAGGCGACTTTGGATGGTTTACCAGGTGGTTGTCGAAAAGCGAGCTCGGGGTTGTCGTTCACCCAATATTCATCGTCGCATTCGATTGGCATGTCCAGGTCAAAGCTGGAGCGATAATTCGTAAGTACTAGCAGCGTGAGGGGGTGCATATACCCACTCTTCATCATGGACAGCACATGGCCGACCAAGGGCCGAACTGACAAAGCGGTCCAAAGATACCAACACCCTATGCATATTATTAGGTATGCAAAGGCTCGAAAGAGGGTCCGCTTACCAGAATGCACGTTTCCACAACTCGTCCTCGACTGTGCGCTTCGCCTGATTGTACACCTTCCGTCGGTGGGCACCGACATCTTGTGCCAAACGAATGCCGACGCCTATGATGATCCAGGAGGCTTGTGGCGTGGAAGAGCCATGCAGGAACATGGCAGTCAGCTAGGAGAGACGTCACTAAGGTCAAACCGAGTAGAAACTCAATCAGCTCACGCAGTTGATCTGGAGGTCATACAATCTTGGCGGCGACAAGATAGTCCGGCGGACCCATTGAACCTGACGGAACCACTCCCAACCGGCGGAGTGTCCACTATTCGTACCGGGCAGAATGACACGGGGATCATCTGAGGTACGGGCACCGACAGCGCATACAAGCAGCACAGTGGACGCGAAGCCCTCATCGTACAAATGAAGACCTTCCGCAATGCTCTTTTCGAATGTCGGTTTATGAAGAAGCGGGATGTTGCTGTTGACTCTTTCAAAGTACCCATCGATGAGGGCCTTCATTAAGTCTGGTGGAGGAAAGCGCTTCGGCGTTGAATCTTGTTTCTCCATGGTCTCGATTATCCACTACCTACACATCAGCGGAGAGTAATCGAGCGGTTCGCGTGGAACTTACGGGATGTGCGCGCCAAAACTCAGGACGTTTGCGCGGAAGAAGGTTGCTAGAGACTAGTTCCTTGTTTGGAGGCTTATCGGCGTACGTCCGCTTCAGAGAAATTGCTGTTTGCAGGAACATTACGCTACTAGACTTGCCAAAGAAGCGAGGGTGAAGAGGGTCAATCGTGACTGTCTTCAAACGTTTCTCAAGAGTATCTTCGACGTCCGCCTCGTCGTCGCTGGGGTCCAGGTCGTCTGCGTCCACGGGAAGTAATTTAGGGGCAACACCATGGCCACCGCTGTGCATCTTGTCGGGACCCCGTGCTGGTGCCTTTCCGGGACCCTTGGCGAGCCACGCTTCTTTGTCGAACGGACCCCCTAGCTGTTCCAGAATATCGGAGTTCGGGCAGAGCTGGGAACAACACCGAGTTGTTAGACCGCGATATCAGTGGCGTATGAGCGTCGGAAGGGACGCGCCTTCTTCAGGAGCTTCTCCATCTTGACCACCCGGTTCTCGAGTCCTTCCACATAGCTGCACGGCGATCAGCACCACAAAGTCCAACAGCGGACAAACACGCACCCCTTGGGAGGACCCCGTTTCTGCGCAAGGAATAGTCACATGAATGATGTCATCCCGCGAATGAATGAACGGCACAGCAACATACCTTTGCAGCCTCGACGTACGTACACTCGTGGTTGTACGTTATGCAGTTCGTGCAGCGGTTGTTGGGCATCTGTGCACCATCGCCTGCCCAGAACGCATGAGCATGGTGTCATTTAGTGCAGTTTAGGGTGCAAACTCACACCGTACTGTTAAGGCGGCCGCCGTCAGTTACAGTGTTGATCCACCGCCAAGGCGGCCGTACGAAAGCACGCACCTTTCTTCCGTCGGCATGTATCGCACGCCCGTTGGATCTTCCTCTTCTTCGAGCCGAGCGGGACGCTGCCCTCCTCGCCGTGGCTGTCGCCCTGGTCGTCCTCACGATGATCCTCCTCTGCCGACGACATCTCGTATTTGCGCTTTCCAACAACCCGTCGTTCCGCTGTTCCTTGTGCCTAGGTGTGTGCCGTTGTAGGAAATAACGGGTTTGTCGCTCGCTGCAGCTCGGCGGCCGTGCGCGCTGGTTGAGTGTGTGAACGTGACGGGGGATCTGAGCTGGAGCCGCGTCGATGCTATATCATCCGCGGCGCGTTTGCCGCCGACGCGCAGGCTGCGCAGACAAAGATGGACGAGGCATCGTTCGCCGTCTACACCGCACGACCGATGACTGCGCATATAGGAATCCTTGACGAGGCGGTGACCAGCAGCATTGAAGTTGCGAAGGAAGTTGTCGAATATTCATGGCCGTGCTCGGGCGCAGGCGTGTGTCAGAGTCGATGAGTAAGAGGAGGGTACGGGCCCCGACGACTCTGTCCCTTTCTGAGTTTGACGGAGTCCCAACCTTGACTTATCGTTATTATGATTTTCGAAGAACTCCGCTACCTCCGCCTTGGTGCCAATGCCGTCCGTACAAACGTCTCGTCTGTCACGAAACATGAAACTCTTTTGTCAACATTTACGGATCGTTTCGGTCGTCACACCTACACATAAAAGATAACCGCATCCGCATTTCATAAGTCCATCCGTAGAAAAAATAGCAAAGCATAGAATAGCACTATGTACAATAGGCAACAGCTGCGACGAAAAAAACCTTGTACAAGTACACATTAGAATAGTAACCTACAGCTGAGGCTCGGGGAGAGAGAGGACGAGCGAACGTGGTGGGATGTGCGAAACGATGATCATATACAGTAGGAGGGAGGTGCGCAGCGGAGGGTGAGGGACGCAAGTCGGCCACGGGGTTTAAGTGTGCTATATCCGGTGAGGGAGGACGCGAACCGGTGGTGACCGATGTGGTAGCCCTGAGTCCGCGCGAGCCAGAGGAAATAGGCGATGATTGGTGGAAGATGTTAGGCGTGATGGATGGGATGGATAGACGACCGAGCGTATGTGACGATGGATGGATAAGAGTCGAGCGAGGACCCTGGCCTCGATGCAGTGGATGGATGGGGATGATGAAGCGGGATGCCGATGCGGGATGGGATGTGATGTGGGTTGACGATGAGTGTGATGAGCAAGCAGAGACAGAAACCTGAACGAGGGACCATGGTCGACGCCACCAAAAATCGTACACGCGGAACCAACCAAAAAGAAAATAGACAGGAAAAGAAAAACATATGCGCGAATGTCGGTAGGCGGTTACCACCCAGCGTAGTGATAATCGTCCGCGTCCATGTGCGCCCAACTACGAGTCCGTCCAGGTTGCCTACCGTTGACGTTACCGTTCTGACCTTGCCCTTCTCCGTTTGCCGCCGTCATCGGTTGCAGTCCGGAACCCAGAAGGCCAGTCCTCCGAGCGCCATTCACCAGATTTGCTTTGCTGACCTGGCGCTCCCACATGAGGTTCCGTCGAAGACTCTCGGACAACTCCGTCGAAAGCATCTGCCGCCTGGTGGTCCGGGGTGTCATCGGCGCGGCAGGGAGCGGAAGATTGTACGGGTGTCCGAGCGCGATCGGGGTGGGGGCAGGCCGCTGGATTGGCGCTGTGGGTTGTTGTAGCTGGTACATTGACGGAGCTTGGTCAACAGAACGGCGACGTGAGGGCCCTGCAAGTGCGGCGAGCTTCTGCTGTGCGACACTCCGCGACAGCTGAATGCCGTTGTCGGGTTCGTCCTCAGAGTCTGACTCCATTTCAGCGCCCTGGGGACGGCCCTTCAGTCGGTGTGAACTACCGCTTGCCTGCGGCGGCGAGGCCTGTGCCGTAACCGGGGTGATCTGGGTGGCCAGAGGTACGGCAGCGGAGCTCCTGCTAGACATCTGATTTGGTAGGGGCAGCCTACCCTGCCTGCCTAGTTGTGTCATGTCCTGCGACGAATAGCTAGTGCGGTAGGGATGGTTGGGAGGGAAAAGTTCCGGGTCCGGATTGAGCAACTGTGACAAGAGGCCTGACCGGGTCCTGTTGAGGTTCGAGTAAGAGCGCTTCGGCACCTTCGCAAACATGTCGCGCTGGCGTCGAGCTTCCTCTGCCGCCTCGCGAAGCTTCGTTTCCTCACGCTTGCGCTTCTCCTTCTCTTTCTCATTCAGGCCGTCCCCGCTATCCTCGGAAGCCCACTCGGACTCGTCCGAATCCGTGGTGTACTCAGAGGAGGTGCTCATGACGAGAGGCTTGCGAATTGCCGCGAGATCGGTAGCAGGAGGTGCCGGAGCCGCCGGAGGGTTGGCAGTACGATGTGGGGGACTTGGCGAGCGAGCCTTTGGAACCTCCTGTACCTGTTCCGGACGAGGCGAAGGAGCCCTCTGTGACGAATCCCGATCATCCCGAGTGCCGTTCGACGATGCAGAACCGATGTTGAACGTCGTCTTCTTCTGCTCCGTCGCGCGACGCTGAGTGGCTTGGCGTTGAGCCTGTACACGTGCAGTACCCCGAGCGGTACCCGTGAAGCGGGTGACAGCCCCTCCGCGACGCACGTTAGGCTTGCTCATGTTGCGACGGGGCGGAGGAGCAGTGCGTTCCGACTTGGCATTGCTTGATGCAACGCTGCTTGGACTAGGCTCTGGCGGAGCATCGGATGACTGCCTCGAAATGGCCCCATGGGAGCCCTCAGGCGAGCCGTCATCAGGTGACTGCGAGGTTTGGAGGAAGAAGCGCCGGTCCGAGGGCTTCAATGTCTCGTCGAGGCCCCGTGACATGGGTTTGACGTGGGGTAGTTCTGATGATGCCTCCAGATTTGCACCCGGGGCATCTGGTTTTAGCGGTGTAATCGTAGATGGGCGCGGTGGTGGTTGTTGGACAGCGAGCGCGGGGCGGACAGGAGGCAACGCGAGATGCATGGGTGTTGGGTTGGCCGATACTGCGCTCGGAACAACGTGGGCATGGGGGTGTGGGGTAGCCGGTGGGGTAGGATGCGGCGTCGGGTTCACAACCACCACACGGGGAGCGGAGGGCGGTGTCGACGGCAACTGCATCGTTGGGAGCGCGAGAACAGGTCGGGGCTGTACGAGGGTGTCCTTCGGAAGTGGGGAAGCGGTACCAACCGAGGTAAGATTAGGACGTGGGGTTCCTGACGGTGATCCAGGAACCAGAGTCTTCCGGGTGGGGACAGTGACCTTCGGGAAGGTGTGTGCCCTTGCGGGGACGACAAACTTTCCGGGGAGGATGTCCATGATAATTGTACCAACGCGCTGAGAGGCGTTCGAGCGAGTGCGAGGCCGAGCTGGCATGCTTGCGGTGCTAAGTCGGCGGCTCGCGGTGAACGGAGGCAGGCCTTCGCCATGCCATGAATGGCGGACATGGCTTTCCTCGTGAGGCATCAGCATGTCCTTCGAGGAGAAATCTAGACAAGGAGAATGAGGCCGATGAGCGAAAGTCCACGCCTGGGGACAGGCCAATACTTGCCGGTCGAGGGGCCATCCTCAGAGATAGGTGTTATGGGAGAGGCGCAGCGCCCGTCCGATAGAGAAGGGGAATGGGACCCGGAGGAAGTACCATCCGGGGGGTGTGGCAAGTGCATTTCACGGTGCCATAACCGCCAGGAGATATTTTCCAGTCGGCGGCCGTCCTTCAACGACTCCTTGCATTTTGTAAACACTGGATGTGGGGCCTTATGAGAAAATGCGGGGTAGTGGGGAGACGACCAAAAAAAACGTACCGGCCCACATTCCAGAGAGGGCATCCTCGCCATCGAGCTCTTTCAATACATCCGGCGAGACGGACAGAATCGGGGAGGGAAAATCGATCATAGTACAGAGCAGAGAATAGGGACAGAGAAAGCAATCGAGAGCCTGGGGGAGAACCTGAGAGTCAGAGGAAGAAAAAGACGTCTGGTGTATGCCACACGCTTGGTTGCCGAGAGGCCACGAGACGGTCGACGGCGATTGCTGCGATAGCAGGTCGGTCGTGAAAAGCGGGTGGGGCTAGGTCGAGAGCCGGCGTTCCTCGGGCCCAGAGAACGCTGCGGCGGGAGTCGTCAAGCGTGCGTTGGCCGCTGTGAGGGCGGTGGTGGACGCCGTGGCCAGGATGTGGTGGTCGCTCGCGGAGAAGGGGGGAGTCGCCTCAATTCGCCTGGTGACTTTGCGTCGTGCGGCCCGGATGGCCGCATCCGGAAATCACGCGCCTATCAGCTCGGCCGCTGCCACCTACTGGCGCCGACCGAACGCTTCAAATCGTCCCGGCCGGTCGCCGAGGGCCATAATCGACGCGCCGCCCGGAGCTGTGAAATTCCTTCCGGTTACCTCTGCTCGAGTCTATTCGTGGCGGCGAGGCTGCAGCGAGCCGACCGTGGCCCACGCCCATGTCCACCGGTCCCAGCTCTCGTCCACGCAATATTCGGGCTGCCTGGTCAGGTGTGCGGCCGTGTCCATCCACAACTGCCAACCGCCTCCACCGCTCGGATCGTTACGTTACACGCGCTACATTCCCTCCTCGAACGCATGACCCCTCCAGCTCAATATCCGCTGGTGGCCCCCGCCGACCCTGCCCACACCCTGTCCCAGGCCAAAGCGGGCAGCGACCTTGTACGTGCCGACCGCCACCGCCGGCGCTGCCCCGATATACGCGTCCTCCGTTCAGCCCTGGCCTCATCCGCCGCGGCGCTGTAAACGGCAACCCCCATCAGCCACGAGGCGGTTTCTCCGCGGCGCGCAGCGATCGTTCTGAGTCTCCTGTGCCTGTCCGCGCCCGCCACGACCACCCCTCGCGGCGTGTGCGTGCACAGACCAGCCCCCCCGCGCCGCCTGCGTTGGCTCACCGCGGTGTCATCGTCCACGTTGTTCGCCACGCTCTGATGGATTCGTCCTCAGAACCCATTAGCCTTTAGCCTCGCGCATCCTGGACCCCAGGCCCCATCTGCATCCCATTCAGCGAATCCTCTGGCAGAATGTCTCGCCCCCGCCGGTGTTGCCACAGCACTCGTCGTCACCCGTCCCCACCCGCGCCGGACTCCTCACGGCTGCTGCTCTGCAACTCGAATCACATGTCCTGTTGTACAGATATCGTCGACCGTGCCCATCTCCAACGTGAACAGCTCTGTTTTGATTCGTATTTTGACTGATCGAGGCACCCCGAGAATTCCCGTGCGTTCGTAACTTGCCTCGGGCTTGATGCGCTAGGCCATATTCTGCAGCAAAGTCTCGCGGGATTATACTTTTTATGATCCCCCTGGTTTCAGTGCCAACTCTCCCCGAACACACCGCGGTGGTTGCCAGTTTAACCAGCCGTACATTCGTCTTCTATGATTTAACCAGCGTCCGCAGCGGATGCCTCTGGAGCTCAGAAGCGAGGTAAATCGCTGTGCAGCCGTTACCCCGCATGACGCGTACGGCATCCCACACGCACTAAAGGAGCGGCGATTTTACCGCGGGGCTACGGACCTGGGAAGCGTTTCTACGAGTGCAAGGTACGCGAGTTTAGGTATGCAATTCGCGCCAAGGTCGTCGCAATGTCATCACTCACATGAGTTCATTTCACCCCGCTGGGCAGATTCGCGCCATAAGTCTTACATTCAAGTCTATCTTCGGTACACGTTTCGTGTAGGCCTGCAACCCCCGCATTGTCGCGAACTTGCGTGTGGCGCCGCCCGGGCATCTGTCATGTGCGAGAGATATCCGCGCTCTCAATGGCCGTTGAATGCGCGAAGGAGGGCCCAACCGCCGCGTTCCAACGCGCGCGGAAGCATTTTCCGCGCCCTTCGTGGCGCCAGATGGGATCGAACTCTACCGTCCGATATTCCCATCCATCCCGACCGTGCCCCGACGCCGGCGGACGCCTCCTCCGTACCCTAGACTCGCACCCGCGTACGCAGCTCCTTCTTCAGCCCTGGTGCCCGGGGTCCACATCCACCTGGCCCATGAATCTTCCCTTCTTCTCCCTCAGCCCTGCAGGCCTATCCCGCCTCAATTTCAAGCTCGCGTAACCAGTGTCCAGCCAACCTTCACGTCGATTCCGTCCGATTTCCTAGCGCGCATTATGCGGCATCGGCCGAGGCGAGCCTGCACAGACGGGCGCCGGCGTGTTTGTTGGTGCAATCTGCGGACGCCGCGAGCCGAGACACGATTTGATCGCGTTTAGTGGCGTTCACTTTCATATGCGGGTGGCGCGATTCAAGAAGCAAATGTATGTGTGTCCCGACGGGACCTGGGGATGCGCGCCGAACGCTGTGTTCCCGGCGCGTTCATACAGGATCGAGGGTCTTACTGGTGTCAGTATACTTGGGTTTCTGGACGTACCAAAGAGATGTCGCCAAGCGCGAAACATACGCGAGACCGAGACACATTTATTTGTTGCCCTTCAGATAGGCTACGCACGCGTACGATGGGTCCCTCCCGATCAAGGACCTCCCGTCCCGATCCATAGCATGCGTCACCCTCGACGCGAGAAACACGGACGTGCCTGGCGGGACCGGTGGCGCGTGTTTTCGTATTGGGCACCGTCCGCGTCGGGTGTCGTATTGGCGTCGCCAACGCGGGGTAGCGACAGCCATGCCGTAATGCGCGCTCCCATCGATCCCGTTGTGGCGGCGGAGGACGTGCGCTTTCCTATGTTTGTGTGTTGGTAGTGGTAGTGCTTGGGATGGGATGGGCTTTGACTGAACTGTGGAAAACGCGATCGCGGCGCCACGAAGGGAGCGCGTGGTGGGGAGAAAAGGTTCCGCGATCCATATGCATCTGGCCAACAGGCCACCAGGCCGGCCGCCCCGATGCTCGGCGATCTGACACTAGGGCCCGCCTGCGATTGCAGTGTCGTCCGCCTCGCAACTCTGTCTCTCCGACCCTTGGGCTCAACACGTACACAATGCGAAAGAAAAATTTCCAAGCTTTCCTTCTCTTCTCGAGTCAAGTCAACCAAGCTTTTTTTTGCGTTTTGAGTCAATGCGCTCAGGGAAAACGAGGGTTATAGTGCACGGGCCATTGTTACTGCGACTATTCGTCATGCTGGGCTAGGATGCGTGGTTTCTGTTTTACGCTATGTTGGATTAGTTCTGAACGTGTTGTTAGATGACCGAGAGACGCTACTGGGCGGTGCCTGTCTCAGAGCAATCCGCTCCACTTTGTGCTTCGGGGGTGGACCGTTAGCTGCTACGTGCCCGGCGACCTCGGTGTCTACACCCCATCGTGGCGTCCGTGCCGATCAGCGAGGGAGAATGCAGAGCGCACACCCAAAACCGGCACGTCAGGACCCAAAAGGTCAATAGAACAGTAAGTGGAAGTCTCTCGGCCTGGTGGAAGGAGCAAACGGCAACGCCAACCTAGCGCGTAGTTTGAGCGACAGCCGATCATGAAACCCCTCAACCTACCTCTCTCGGGGGTTGCCACACATCTCCGTAATGAACCTCGACGTACGTTCTATTCTAGATTAAGGAACTGGTATTCCTTAATGAGTGTGAACCGTAACCTAGCGTGCCGTTGCAGCGACGGCCGATCAGCCTTGGCACCGTCTAGTCTTTGGGGACGATCAGAGGGCCCTATAACCTACGCAGCGCACGTCTCTGTGTGAAGAAAGCTAAGTGTCCAGATGGGATTTTGGGTTTTAGTTTCATCGAGCGTGCGCAATTTTCATCGTTTTTCATGATCAACCTTGGTAGGGACGTAACGCGAATCTTCCTGGGAAACACTCCAGATGTGCGGACGTCGTTCTGGGCCCTGAGGCAGCCCTGCAGGCGTAGAGTTTTGGTTTCACTGCTTTGGCCTGGGGTAAAGACGCAGCGGGAGGGACGTAATGCGAGCTTCTTAGGAAGACACCTTAACGTGAACGCCGCAACAGAGATATCCCGCCACCACGTGCGCGTCCCACCCTTGTGGCGTTCCCGCCGCTTTCCAAACACGGACCGGATGCCGCCGCCGTCCCAGAACTTTGCGCGACGAAGAAGAAACGCAGGTCGCTTCGGACACATCTACACTATGATACAAATCTATCGTACTAATACTAATTCTACAACAAGGACCCCCGGCGTGAGAGAGAGACAAGGATATGATACTACGATTAACTACGGTGCGATTTGAAGCAGGGGTTGGGGGCATCGGTGTCATGCTGCTGCAGCTGCGGCTGCGCGGCGTTCGGCTATATTACGGGGGGCGAAGGTACAGGTGCCCTTTTCGAGGTGGTACTTCAGTCCGTTTGGATTGAGGTAGCTTTTGGTACAGTTTTGGTGTGGGCATTTGAACGTTTTCTCGCGGTTATCGCGGCGGCGTTCGCGTTTTGCGGTCAGCTTGCTCTTCACCCTCGAGAGCGGTGGGATCGGCATGTAGCCTTCGGGAGGAGGATGAGAATACGAGGGTGCGGGTTGTGATGGACGTGGAATTGGCGGGAGAGATGCGCTGGAAGGCCGAGGTAGGGCAAAGAGGGATGGTGGCAAGCAGGCATCGTCGCTCTGATCTGACGGTGGAAGGAGATCCACTGGTGATGAGGCTGGCGACGACGACGATGCCGGGGACGACATCTCCGCCGCGGACAGATCGGCGTCCATCTCGACGTCCATACCCATACCATACGGGTCATACGGGTCCATCGCCTCCACATACATCGCGTCGTGCTTCTCATCGATGTAATCGGGATGGGGTGTATGCGCCGCGAACGGCGAGCCGGGCCTGTGGTACGCAGAGGGCGTCGCGGGGGGATGAGGTTGCGGGTAATTGATCACGAGGCTCGCAACAGGCGCCTGCGAGGCGTGGCGCGTCGTCGCGGTGTGGTGGGGCGCGAGCTGGGCGTACGGCGACGCGGTCGGGCCGTCTGCGTTGCACAGACGGGTCGCGGCGGCGGGAACGGGGTAGACGGGGACGCCGTCCGCGCCGATGACGAGGACGTGTGTCTCCTCGAAGTGGTCGAGCAGCGCGTGCATGTCGGGGAGCACGAGTCCGCAACATGAGAAGTTGGTGCACTATTAGATAGCGATGCGATGTCTGATTAGCGGCGTGCTGGGATGGAGATGGCGACGAGAGAGAGGATGAGGCACGTACGAATTCGCGTTCGAGCGAGAGGATGGTCTCGTAGCCGTCGAGAGGCGTGCTGGGCCGGGAGTCCATCGAGGACGAGCCGGAGTCGGGGGAGCTGGAGCGTTGGCGCATGAGCGAGGGAAAGCTGGTTGGTGGCGGCGGATCAGCAGACGGACGCGCGGGCGGGCACGCAGGGACTTACTCGAGGGGGTCGAAGGAGCAACCGGAGAAAGCGAATGAATGCGATCGCGAAGGAATGGGGAGAGAGTGGGACATGGGAGGGGCGGCGGGGGAGGGAGGCGAGACGGAAAGCAGGCAGGGTGGGTGTGGGATATATATGTGAGCGTAGAGCGGGGAAGTTCGCGGTGGGCCTGGCCGCTTCGAAAGGGACAGGTCGTCGCGTGCCAACATCAATTCGTGCCAAGCGGTCGTCGGCGGGTCCTTCACTCGATCCCTGCCCGATGTCCTGCTGGAATTCAGCCAGATGTGTGTCTCCTTCGCAACAACGCCTCGCCCGCCCTCGCCGCTCGTCGTCGGTGGCGCGTTCCCAGCCCTGTGACCCCCTCGCGCTCCCCGACTATAGCGTCCGGCACCGCGCCATGTCGCCAGCGCTCGGTGATGTTTCTGATCGGGTGTGGTGTAGCATGGCGGGTGCTGTAAGACGGGCGAAGCACACTAGCGTGGAGACCGATGGTGGAGAGCGCGGAGCAACACTACTAAGGCGCTATGTTTCCCTAGCTCACCATACTAAGCGTGGGAACCTCTACGATCGAAGCCGCCGCTGCTTCCTCCATTCAATCCAATCTGGCCACGATGATCAACACATGACAGTGTGGGCAACCGGCCAACCCAGCGAACCCTCCCATCTACCTAACCCCTCAGATGATACCCACACTCGTCGGGCTCGAGTAGAATTCACATGAATACGGTTTCAGGCTTTTAGCCAATGTGACCGAGGCCTCACCGCCGTATAATCGCAGCGGCATCTTCCATCAAGTACTAGCAGTGCAGCAAACTTGAACGTGGCTCCTGCGACCCGGAAGAACTGTAGACTTTGATACAACAAACGCGTGCCGCAGATTTCGGTATGAATTATCATTGATATTGTATACATGCTGCGTTGCTGCTTAGATGCTAGCTTAGACGCGATTGCGGTACCGTGCTTCCAACCAGTACGTGAAGCTGTACGACGCAAGTCCCGAAGACGTCCTGCTTTGCTTATTTCGACTGAAACAACGCCTGCAAATCTGACTGATTTCTACCCGCACCCCCCTCAATCGAAACTCTTTTACTAGTAGAGCTTGCTTGCCGAAATGAAGCCCACTGGACGGTCGGTGCCGGCGGTAGGGGTCTACGCCGAGCAACTCATTTGCAAGGGATACGGCCTTCCCCTGTGGCAGCCTGAACCTCCGGACAACGGTGCAGTCCGGATCGGCGACGTTGGGCTTGTAGACAATGGACGGTTTGTCCGTTTATTCAATGCCATGCAAAATGCCGAGCACCCGCTCAATCGATGGGGCGTGCCGGAGGGATTTGTGCCTCTCAGAGTCCACCCCGAGGTACGTCGAACGTCGCCAACCTTCCTTCAACCTGGACCGGTATTCAACAGCCAGTCGGTATCTTGTGACGTGTCCGCTAGCGTCAGTGTGTAGGTCTCGTCTCATATATCGCCGTACATCCCGGCTTCAGCTTACAGGCGCATGTAGCGCAGTTCCAGGAGTCGGTGCGAAGTACAAGTTTTCCTGCTCCTCCGACAGGGCCGCTGTAGCTATGCTCGGCGGACCCGGCGTACAGCACAAAGCACTAGCCAATCTACCATTCCGCGAATACATGGCACGCCACCACCAGTCCTGGGTCAACTTCGCGACTTCTGTGTTCGGCCTCGTCGTCGCCCCAGAAGAGATCATCCTGGTCTCGAGTACGGTCACGACGTGCCAATGGGCGCTGGCAGTCTGTACCGCAAATGCACTCTCCCTGGATCTCTCATTCGAAGTACCCATCGCCAACATCGCTTCCGTTTCCTTTGGCCTCGCGACTTTCCGATCATCTCCGATGGCCATCGACCAGCGCAGTGGCCCGCACCGTAGTAACGATGATGTCACTTCGTCGACTCACCCCCCACCCAACAATCAATGCATGTTCTTGGCTTACTACAAATGCAGGCGGAGAATGTGGTCCCAGAGACCGAGATTTACCACTGCCGTGAACGCCAAAGATGCACAGGGACACGCCGAAGGAGAGTGGCCGTCTTCTTCGTCTTCTTCATCCAAAAGAGTGGGATGGAAGAAGTTATTCCGCAATCCGTTCAAACGCAGCCTCCCATCGCAGACGCGAACCAGCACCGACGACGTTATCGAGTTTCCCCCTCTGGAAGAGGTATGTGCTTTCTCTGATAAAAATTTTGTCAAGAGTAATCAAATATCTTTAGACATTCCAAGACCCTCTCGACGCGATTTTGGATTACATCTTCGCGGTATGTTGTGATATAGGTTTCCGGCACGCTGTTCATGTGTGTTGCTGCAGAATTCGGACTGTGCTTTAGCAGTCACGTCTCACGAGGATCTGTATGCCCTTTTCAGAGTGCGTATCCTTCTCCATAGTGCTACAGTGACTTATATTTTCCGTCAGGATGAGGCGCAGTGGCCATTGGATTTTCGTGGAGCGTTGGACAGCGCGAAGCCCAGAGTGTGCATAGACAAAGACAAAGGTATGTCTTTCCGGTGCTTTCTGCTGAACCACCTTGTCGAAACTGATCCCCGTATAGTGGGAACCCTGCTCTTGGAGCACGATGCCGCCGGCACGCCCTCAGCTAGACGTGCGGGTCGCATGAACTATCCTTCAGAAAGTGTAGAATCGCCGATACCTTCCCGGGGAGCTCTGCCAACTCACCCAGTCGCGTCTGGATCACGCACGCAACAATCTCCTTCTTCTCATCGCAAGATCATCACGAGGGCACTTGAATTTGCGAGGGAAGCTGTCAGGATCGACGCCTCAAACGAAGACCCCCAAGGCGCTGTATCGACTTATGGGCAGTCGATTATGCTTCTCAATTCCGTATTGGAGCAACTCACACAAGCGGGGCGGCTTACCTTAGAGGCTAGCACAAGTGATGCTTCGCAGTCTGTGCGCAAGGATGTGTTAAATTTGAGGAGAATCGTGAGTTGTCAATCTACCTAGACGACTGACCTCTTCTAATGACACTGTCATATTTCGCTAGCGTGATACTTACGCAGAGCGCGTGAATATACTCTGTACCGTCTACGACATTCAGATGCCAAACGATGTTCAAGCATTGGTGGACACATCTTCTCCGAATTGGGGCGCTGCGTCTCGAAGCCCCGATCCTGCGAAAATCTCGCCTGCCACTCGACATATTATGATGGAACAGGCTCCGAAGAGCTTTGAAGCTATCCCTGGGCGCACGCTGATGACGAAGCCGGGCGCTGACGCGCTACCCTCGATCCACAATCCCTCAGAAGAATCCCGTCCAGGGGTAGATGTTCATCAAGATGACCTGCTACCACATGAAGAGAATGCGCAGTCGAACGATGAGGATGCTCCCCTCCAAGATATTCTTCCTGGAAAGGGTCCAAACACCCCACCACGGTCACGTCGCGCCAGTACCCACGAGAAGGAAGACCTTCGCCCACCATCACCACATCTGTCTCCACGCCACTCTGACAAGCTTTCCCTTCCGCGAATTGCGGATATTTTGAGCCGGTTTCCGACGATTCCGACTGCCCAGCTGCGTTCTATCAGTCGGAGTGTCGAAACTCTGACTTTGTACGCCCATAGGTGGAGCAGAGGTACAGATACGAGAGTGGATGGGTGATAGTGGGGGGGTCTTCTGTGCGAAGGTGACGTATCTATATTTTGCGTATACTTGTACGTTTCTGGGATCGGAAAACTTGAAGTCTCGAGCAGAATCTCTTACGAGTCGGCATCGACGTAAAAGTAGGCTAGTAGGGTCATAAACCCCGCGATCATCGGGGATTCCAGGACGCAATATTATGTCGAGGCCATAGTTAAAGATCGGGTACGAGATAGAGAGTTTAAGGTACGCCTGCAACCTTGGCGAGCCGTCATACGACCTCGAGTCTCGAGGACGCGATCGTGATGAAGGATAATTGACGCGTTTATCACATGGAAAGAGATGCCGCGTGCCGCGCGTACGTCAATGTCAAGCGCCCGGGCGTCCTCGTACTGCCTCCTCGATCCGTTCTCCGTTCTCCCCTAACCTGGACGACCACGACCATTCTCCACACCTCCATACACGCAGCGTAGACACGTTTCATGTCTTCGCAAGAAGATTTAAACGACAGTGACTGCTCTCCTCGCAATACAAATGCTAGTCAACGAGAAGAAAAGAAGAAGAGGGTGAGGGCCTGCGATAATTGCCGGCGGCGAAAAGGTATGCAGTGTGGACTCTCAGTGTCGTATTTTAAGGTTTAAAACAACTTCCTCAGTTCGTTGTAAGTAGGTGAAATCCTCTGCTAGTGCCATAGGGCTAAGGACCAAGTGTACCCGCTTTGAGGCGATGGGGACCGCCAAACTAGCGGCGTTTGCACCAACTGCAAGGCTGGAGAGTATGCCTGTACTTACGCTCCAAAGGTACGCACACGACGACTTTTGATATGTTGAGTCGAGCTGACGACAGCTAGAAACGCTCAATTGACCCAGAGTACGTGTCCCTGCCTCGTCCTCGGCGTGCTTACGTTATTTATATGACGCCCGAACAGATACGTCCAAAACCTAGAATCACAGCTCGCACAGGCTCAGGATGCTCTGCGTAAGGTAGGCGTGACATCACATTATTAGTTCAAGACTTATGAGGGATGCAGCTATCGGCGAAGATCGAAGCAGGCAGCGCTTCTCCTACGACTGACACTCCGAGCCTTACAACCTCACAACCTTCTCCGTCGCCTTCCTTATCTTCTGGACATCACGAGTGCCGCAATGCACTGAAGCCGACTGTCGATAACTTCCTGCGGGTGCCCAAGGACGACGTCGATCTCAGCGACGATGAGTTCAGCGCCGAAGGATCAGTGGAGGGGACATTTCGCAAGGTCTTCGCGCAGAATGCCTTCCCGCAGTTCCTTGGAAAGTCGAGCGTCATTGTTCTCCTCCAGCAGGCTCTGAACATGCAAGTCGAGTACACCGGGATGAAGTTACCTCTGAGCCAATGCGTTTTCGATCTTCCCGGGAAGACACAACTCTTCTCGGACATATGCGGTGACACATCAAGAGATTACCCTGTAGGTGTGTTTGATCTATCCGAGGGCCGCGCTCATCGACAAAACACCCCTAGTGGTTTAACCCGTCGTCACCGTTCCCCTACACCGTCGACAGCTTCCCCGAAACTGACCTCATGTGCAGCCTGTTGGACCTATTCTTCGTCTACTCGAACCTCTATCTACCTGTCTTACACCGTGGCACGTTTGAGAACAGCATTCGGGACAAACTTCACCTGCGAAACGAAGGCTTTGGCTCGACGGTTCTCTTGGTCTGTGCCATCGGCGCGCGCTTCTCTGAGGATCCAAGAGTGTTGTCGGACGGCTCAAGTAATGGCATCTCGGCCGGATGGAAGTATTTTGAACGCGTTCAATCCGTTCGGCGAGCCATGGATCTACAGCCGCCTACGGTGTACGACTTACAAGTGCCCTGCGTGAGTCGTTAAGCGCATTTATGGATTGGGGCTGACAATGACTCCGTTCTAGTTGGCCGCCCACTATCTGTACGGTTCACCTGCGCCTCAATCGGCTTCGGCCATTGTAGCATTCGGTTTGCGGCTCGCCATGGAACTCGGTGCTCACAGGCGCAAGATTTATAAGCCATACGCGAACGCAGACGATGAGCTTCTCAAGCGCGCTTTCTGGTAAGTTGCTACTACTCGAGAGGAAGTGTGGGCCGCTAACACTTGTTCAAGGTCGTTGGTTGCTCTGGATCGTCTGCTTAGTTCTGCTCTAGGGAGACCATGCACGATCCAGGACGAAGAGTGAGCTTTCTCCATCCTTTTCGTAGACGGCTTCTGATTAGGGACGACGTAGCTATGACGTTGAGTTCCTTCTCGAGTGCGACGACGAGTATTGGTTCCCCGAGGACCCTAGGATGGCGTTCAGCCAGCCGCCAGGAAAACCGTCGAAGATTGTATATTTCAACCAGTTGATCAGACTGCAACAGATACACGCCTGCGCGCTCCGGACCATAGTGAGCTTTCCGTCAGGCTACGCAGTGTCCCAATACTGATTTTTACAGTACGCCACCAGTAAGTCCAAGGCCTACCTAGGTCTGGTCGGCAAAGAGTGGGAGCAGCATGTTGTTTCTGAATTGGACTCGTCTTTAAACCGATGGGTTGATTCAATGCCCGAACACCGTACGTTTGTTCTCGTCATTCAGCCTTCAGAACTAATGCCTGGGTCTAGTAAAATGGGATCCCAATATGACAAATTTGGACTTCATGAACCAATCCGCGTTGCTATATTCTACGTACCACAACTTGCGCATCATCGTCCACCGGTCGTTCATCCCGTTACCCCACAAGTCGTCAACAACCTCATTCCCGTCTCTCACTATATGCACTAGCGCCGCTCGATCGTGCATTCATATTCTTCATGCTATATTCAGACGGGACCCGATTGGTATCTACCAAAACCTCGTAGGTTTTCGCAATACTTATGCGAGGCATAGACTCAAACTCTTTTGGAGATTGCGCTCTTCAATTCCGGTATCGTTCTCATCCTGAATATCTGGGCTTGCAAACACTCGGGGACAAACACCTACACTGCGAAAGATATCAACGACGTCCAGACGGCTATTGCCATGATTCGAGCCCTCCAGCAGCGCTGTTTCATCGCGGATAGAACAATGTGCGCTGCTTTTCTAGCTTTGACCGATTGCGTGACTGACTCCGGTGCAGGACTTGCATGACGAAATTGCTTGCTTTGGGAGATGTTCAACTTCCCCAGGATTCGATACGCCACGGGGTCAAGAGAACACGCGACATGGACACCTTCGACTCTGTTCTTCCCGGGCTCCCTGTTGACGACACACCCATCGACCACCGAACGTTTGCAGGGGCGAAACGCGTCCAACAACATCGTCGTCTTCACGGTGACGCCCAGCCACTGCAAAGTTCCTCTCGAAGTTCCAGTTTTTCGTTCGACCCGTTTACCGCGTCCCACATGCAGGCCTCCACCAGTCCCGGTTCGCCGCAGACGTTCGACAAGATGTGGCAGGCGATGGCTGCCGCCGGTGTAGACCCTCTCGGGTTGCACGATCCGCCGCTGGCTTCTGGTTTCCCGGAGTCGTCGATGGCTGGCTCTAGCTTCACGCAGCACCCGATCGCCCAGGTACCTTCGAGCTCGCTGCCATTCCAGCATGTCCCTCCCCAGCGCGTTCTCAACATGCCTGCCGATGCGGCGCCCCAGGACTGGAATGCGTCGGACGGCATGACCTTGGATGACGCTGCAGCCGCAGCGTTCAACAACCCACAGTTATTCGACAGCGACGTCCTGGCTATGCTGTCGAGTGCACCGATGAACATCGAGTACGTTTTGCGCTCCTGTCGGTGTGTGTTATCAGTTCATTGACTTTTGGTTTCCAACAGGTGGAACGACTGGGGCACGTACATGGCGAACCTGAGCGACATCAACAACGTCCGCGACATTCAAAGTGGGATATCGCAACTGTAATCGCTGCCCTAGACAATGCGTACATACCTAATTTACCTATAGCCATACCTGTATTCGTATTAATGCGCCCGTCGTCGTCCAGTATTTATTTAGACGTACTGTAGTGTATCAGAATCTCAACCAAGTTCAAACCTAGTCGATTCGCCAACTCCAGCCGACCACCATGCGCCTGCGCTCTCCAGCACAGCAAATCCGCCAAGCTCTCGCCCCCGCAGCCCCCACGCACGGCTCACTAATAAGATAGGGAACGAATCATGTGAGACGGATTTAAAAAGTCGGCGTCGAACGATAATCCATTGTGAAGCGAGGGGCGCGTCTGGCGCGATCCAGTCCTTCCTGCACGACCCTCTGCACGGCTTCGAGACCCACCGAGATGTTCTTCAACGACATGTCTGGACGGCCGCATAGCAGGGGCTCGGCGTCCGCGTCGACTTCTGACGCGAGAGATGACGGCCCGTCGAAGAAGAGGCGGCGCATACAGCGGGCTTGTGATATGTGCAGGCTCAAGAAAAGTACGTCTGCGCCATCGCTGTGACTCGGTGTATCGTCTGATTGGTGTGTGGGTTGGCAGTTAAATGTGAGATGGGTTGTCTTGGAGTTGTAGCGGGGGCTAATGAGGATGTGCAGGTGAGGGTGGACAGGCGTCGCGGAAAGCGTGCTACAACTGCGTTGTCGCCAACTACGACTGCACGTACGTGCAGACTGCCAAGGTGCGTGGTAGAATCCGCCTGCGCCCTGCTACTCCGACTAACGAGGGCTTGTATTCATCGAAGGTCGAAGACAGGGACAAGCAGTAAGTCCCTCTTTGTTCAGACGCGTGGGGCTCACGGAGAAATATCAGATACACTCGGAGTCTAGAAACTCGCCTGGTGAAGCTGGAGCAAGCCCTCCGCAAGGTGAGCTCCTGCTCTGTGACGATATCGCGATGTCCTCCGGCTGACCGTATGCGCAGCATTGCCCCGATTCCGAACTTCTCCAGAATGCCTGGGAGACGCGGTCTGCCGGAACTCCAAGCAGCGATGTCGCGTCTCCTGGATCCATAACGCCCCTTTTCAACACAGATAACCTGGCGAACGAATACGAGACGGACTCGGACGACGAAGACCTTGCGCGCGCGACTCTGGCTGAGAATCTCGAGCACGTCTCCCTTGACCCCGGAGCACCGGATTTCTTTGGCAAGTCGAGCAGCATGATGGTGCTGCAGACCGCGATCGACGTTCGTGACGGAGGAGCCGGGGCTCCCCCTCGAGCTCACAAGGCCTTCGAGAAGCGTGCCGCGTTTTGGGATTCGTACACGGTATGTCGTCTCCATCCGCGCCCACATGGGTCCCCTGACATGCAGAGTAGTGGACGACGCGTCCTACCGGGTCACGGTATATCTTCTCCTTCCCACCAGACGACCTCATCCACGTCCTCTCCGACATCTACTTTCGCGAATTCAACCCATTCTACCCTCTACTACACCGCCCAACATTCGACAAGGGCGTTGCGGAGGGACTGCACCAATGCGATGAGGGTTTTGCCTCGACCGTCTTGCTAGTATGCGCCCATGGCGCGCGGTTCTCCGACGACCCTCGCGTGTGCCCGGGCCATTCTCAGAATCACGACGAGGCAGGATTTCAATGGTTCAATCAAGTCAAGGCGACCTTAAAGGTAGTTTGTGACGAGGCCCCGCGTCTTTACGACCTTCAGATCGCCTACGTACGTACTTGCACAGGACCCTGCACGCTTCTGCTCACCTTCGTACAGCTAGTAGCATCGTTCACGCATATGCTCCCAAACCCACAGCATTCCTGGCCCGTCGTGGGATATGGGATACGCTTAGCCCAAGCACTCGGGGCACATCGTCGCAAGGTTTATAGTAACATGCCGCCCGTTGCTGCGGAGCTGCTGAAACGAGCGTTCTGGTGCGAGCCTTTCATAGTCCACTTCGTCCAGTGTGCTCATCGATAGCTGTCAGGGCACTCATCCAGATAGATCGCGAGCTCAGCTATCATATGGGGCGGCCTTGCGCGATGCAAGACGAGGAGTAAGCATATATTTACCTCAAAGCCCTCCTTTGTTTACATGGTCCTCACAGCTTTGACGTTGATCTGCCAATCGATTGTGATGACGGATACTGGGAAGACTCGGTGTCGCCGTTCAAGCAACCAGAAGGGAAACCGTCTCAGATCTCGTATTTCAGCGCTGCTATACGACTCAACCGTATACAGTCTTTCGCGACCCGTTCACTCGTAAGTGCTCACGCTTCCCGTTTGCATTATCCCTGATTTATTCAGGAAGGCAGTACTCTATCCGCAAATCTAGAGTACAACATGGACAAAGCGGACCCGAATGGGAGGAGCGCACAGTTAGAGACTTGGATTCTGCGCTAAACAAGTGGCTAAGCTCATTACCCGCTCATCGTAAGTGACCACATGCGCCACTTTATTTATGTTCTTATACGAGTTGCAGTGCGATGGGATCCCAGCAAGTCAGACTCGGTCTTCTTCAATCAGTCGGCATCGCTACACGGAGCCTTTCACCAACTCCAAATGGCTGTTCACTTTCCCCTGCTATCGCTTCGCAAGAACAGACCTTCGAAGTCGACCGATCTGCCGTCGCTGACGATCTGCACGAACGCGGCTAGGTCGTGCATTCAGATACTCCAGTTACAATACGAACGTGCGATGGCCGAAGGTACTAGTCAGGTTCGTCCACATGTTCACCCCGAGTTCTATTGACACTGACCGCGATTGTGGTCACAGCTGGCCCACTTCGGCTGCTTGTTCCTCTCGGGGTTAATATTGCTTCTCAACATATGGGGTACAAAGCACGCGGGAACCGCTGCAGACATTTTTAGGGATGTCGAATACGTGCACAAAGCGATGAATTTACTCAAAGCGCTCGAACCGAGGTACCACTTCGGTGGGCGTATGGGGTGCGTACGTCCTGGATTTGACTAGAGGCTCGAAATCTCATACATTTATACCGGCTGTAGAGACGCACTTTTTGAGTTGACAAGAGCCGGCGGTCTACCGCTACCGCAGGATCCCTCATCGCCATACGCGGCGCACACTGCAGCTGCGATGGCGCCACAACACAATGCGGGAACACAGTCGGGACAATCACAAATCTTCGTTCCTCAGCCAGTGACCTCTCCATCTGTATCAACGGCCACGCAACAACCTCTCGAAATGTCCCCATTTGCGCCTTCGTCCCAGGCCCATGACCCAGAGGAGACCTCTTTATCTTCTCTCCCGACGTCTACCGACAGCTTGCCGGAGTTTTCGCCAGACGCCATCGAACAGTTCATGCGCACACTCGCTGGTATTTCCGGTGATGCTGCAGCTGGTGGCTGGTCTGCGGAACAAATGGCTGCGGGGCTTCCACAGCAAATGCCGGTAGGTGAAGACATGTTTGCGATGTTCACGGACGTCGGCGCGGCTATGCAGTAAGTCGTATGATGTCAGGCGGGTCTTTTGGCTGACGTACTTGTCTATGTTGCAGGTGGTCGGACTGGGCAGCCGTTGCTGACGGTCTCGGTGGCGAAAACGGGGAGCCAGATGCATGACCACTTCTAAATTACTTGAGCGTCGATTACGCCGGACACTTTCTTCTCATATTCTGTATTATGCTGTGTATTATGAGCCATGTTTTAGACGATTCAATTGTCGCGAGTGAGAACAGGACGACGTGGGTTCGGAGGTGTTTAGGCATTCGAGATGACAAGTGTGACTGAGTTTGACCGACACTGATCACGCCCGCCCCGCGTCGCGTCGAACCCATGTCCTTTCTTCCACACCACCGTCCAGCCGGGTACCCACAACACTTTCCTGCGTTGCTCGCCGCGCATCACGACGATGAGAGTTGCGGGACCCCGTCTGTGGGGAATGACGTCCGGCAGATCAGGAACCGAGAGCTTACGAGGCCTCGTCTGTTCGCCGACGTCCCGTAAACTTGGCTTGGCCCACGACAATGTTCTTCAACGACAAGGCGACACGCTCGCGCGACCTGAGCTCCTTCGCTAGCTCGTCAAAACTCGGCAATGGCGTGCTCAGCGACGGCGAGGATGGGCTGGACTCGAAGCGGCGAAGGATACAGCGCGCATGCGATATGTGCAGACTGAAGAAAGGTGCGCGTGCTACGGTCTCGACGCGTGTTTCTGCTCACTCGGTCTTGTGCAGTTCGATGTAGGAGACTTTCGTGTTGTTTGCTACCGTGTTGAGGGACTGACCGTCCTTCAGGCGAAGGGGGCCAACCGTCTCGAAGAGCCTGCTCAAATTGTATCTCCGGCAAGTTCGACTGTACGTATCTGCAGACAGCAAAGGTGAGTTACCGTGCTTTGTTCATCTCCCGTACTCTCTGAGTCCTGTACAGCATGAGTACCGGGACAAGGCGTGAGTGCCCATATGGAGAAGCACTATCCAGGAACTTATAGGCCGCCTCCCGACCAGCTATGTTCAAGGTCTCGAACGTCGTCTAATAAAGCTAGAACATCTACTGCACAAAGTTGGGCTATTCGCGGTGTTCAGCATACTACAGTACTCATTATGCACCGCCTTAGCTATGTCCAGACGTGGACCTCACTCAAGACCCAGATACTATCGAGGCGAAGTCCAAGGCGAGAACAAGCCCGACGGGCACATTGACTCCTCCTCGACTGCCTAGTGTCGCTACTCCGGTTGATGCAGATGACGTCGACTCGGACGACGAGGAACTCACTGCACGACGTACTTTGGCGGATAACCTCCAAAACGTGTCTTTGGATCCTGGGTTGCCACATTTCATCGGAAAGTCGAGTGGACTGATGCTGTTGCAGACAGCGATAGACTTCAAAGGGACTAGCAACGGTAGCCCGCCCATGCCTGGGGCTCCACCACCAACAGAGAAGAAACCCGCCTTCTGGGACTCTTACACGGTACGTATCAGTTTCACGCCCTCTGACAGACGATCTCACACCGCAGCTATTCTTAGTGGTCAAGTCGACCTTCCGGTCCACGTTTTCATTTCTCGTTTCCTGACGACGATCTCGTGCCGGCCTTGATCCATTACTATTTCAAAGAGTTCAACTCTTTCAACCCGCTCCTGCATCGTCCTACGTTCGAAAGACACGTCGCCGAGGGCATACATCTTAGCGATGAGGGGTTCGGTGCAACACTGCTGTTGGTCTGTGCACTCGGGGCCCGGTTCTCCGACGATCCTCGAGCGTTCTCGGCGAGCGCACGGAACCCTCAAGATGCTGGGATGCAGTGGTTCAACCAGGTCCAGGCTACTTTGCGGGTGATCAACCATGAGCCTCCCAGGTTGTATGACCTACAAATCGCCTCGGTACGTCTAGTCCCCATGTCGAAGAACGTGATAAGCTTATCCCCGCGTGTATCACCACCTCCAGCTTTCTTCCACGTTCTTGCACGGCCTCAGCGCCCCCCAGACGTCATGGCCTGTGCTAGGACATGGGATTCGCAATGCCCAGGCTCTTGGTGCACATCGTAGGAAAGTCTACAACACCATGCCACCCGTAGAACGCGAGCTGTTAAAGCGGGCTTTCTGGTAAGCTCACCGCTGTTATCTTAGCGAGCTGTGGACTCAAAGGAAGCCAGGGCGTTAGTCAAGACCGACCGTGATCTAGCTTATCACCTCGGACGGCCTTTCGCGATGCAAGATGAAGAGTGGGTCAATCACATCTGCATGATGAACTCTACTCTGATCTCAAATACCCCGTAGCTTTGACGTGGAGTTTCCCGTAGAATGTGATGACGAATACTGGATCACAGACGATCCTTCACAAGCATTCCAGCAACCCGAAGACAAACCGTCAGAAATATCATACTTCAACGCGATGATTCGTCTCACTCAAATCCAGTCGTTCGCGCTCCGCACGATTGTAGGTTCGCGCAGTGTCTGTTTTACCCATGCTCACACGCGCTTTAGTATTCTACGAGCAAATCCAAGGTCCAACTCGGACACGTTGGCCCACAATGGGAAGAACGTACAGTCATGGAGCTCGATTCCACTCTGAATCAATGGGTAGACTCGTTACCCCAGCATCGTAAGCAGCTTTCTAGTCCTACGAACACCGAGATTTATATCGACCGATCATAGTGCGCTTCGATCCCAACCAGCCCTCGCTTACCTTCCTCAACCAGTCTGTCTCACTCTACGCCGCATATTACAACCTACAGATGATTGTGCATCGACCCTTCCTATCCCCCCGGAGAACACAACCAACTGCAATTCCATCATTAGCTATCTGTACGAACGCGGCGCGCTCCTGTTTGCATATCTTGGAGGTGCAATATCATCGCGCCAAGGCCGAGAATGCTAGCCAGGTCAGTGGAGATTGAGTCGTGCGTCTCGTTCGATGTTGAATATGGTTCGTAGTCCCCGCAAATCGGAGCTATGTTCGTTTCAGGTCTAATTTTGTTGCTCAATCTTTGGGGAGCGAAAAGTACGGGCTCAAACGTCAATATTTCCAAGGACACGGAGTACGTGCACCTAGCAATGAACTTGCTCAAGGCTCTCGAACCACAGTGCGTCAGCTAGTAGCCATGCTATGATGTATACCTCACATCTTTTTCAGGTGGAATGTCGGCGGTCGGATGGGGTGAGTGATTCTTGGTACAATACTTGGTACTGCGTCTGACTCTCCGCAGCGACGCTCTATTCGAGTTGGTCCGTGCGGGGGACCTGCCGCTGCCTACAGATCCCGCCTCTCCGTACGCAAGAGCTTCACGGGCCGCCACAGATTCCACAGCTTCTACAACCAAAGCGGAACCCGGGACACCGAGGGTAGCCAACGGACACCCGCCCATGAAATTTGCCGGATACGACCCAAGAGTAGGAGCTGCTCGAAGCGCAGGCATGTCAAATGACCATATCATCCCTGTCCGAACAGACGAACTCGGGCGGCAACCTATTGATACCGCCCTACTTCCTCCATACGCCGTAAATTCTGGACACCAGAGTGTTCCCATACCATGGCTTTCTCAACTTGACGGACCTCCCATGATGTCCACACCTCCACATGCGGCACAACCGGGGCTCTCCGTTGCGGCTACGGAAGAATTCCTACGTACTCTAGCGGAAATTTCCGGTGACCCGCAGGGAGGCACCCACCAGTCCTCTCAAGCGGACGCTAGGGCGAACATGCCGATCGTGCCTTCTGGTGGAGATATGCTGGCAATGTGGTCTGACGTTGGTGCGGGTTTACAGTATGTCATGTTCACCGTAGTATTCCACGAACCTTCGCTTATCACTCAAAACCAGGTGGGAGGAATGGGGAGGGTATTTGGCGGGCTTTGCTCCTCCGTCAGGGACCGCAGAGTGGATGGGAGCTGGACAATAATTATATACTTAGCTTTCAAAAACGAAATGAATATGCGACGACCCAGCGTTGAAAAGCTGACAGCGGGCTTTCGTCGACAGCCATTCGAGATGCTCATCATGGTTAAATGGGCGCACTTCTCCTTGTTGCGTGGGCGCATTGGCAGGAGCGTTGATGAACGATACGCCGCACGTCGACGTCATGAGCCAGCGAAAACTGCAACTTCGATAGGTACAAGACAAGGGAGACAGATTTGCTTTCTTATGACTCTCTTCGTACACCCTTCAGCACTCGGGTGTTATGACAAGGGACGCGACCATTCGTGCCGTTACAGATACGGATAAAAAGTCAAAATTGATGAGAGTGGGATTCGAACCCACGCCCTTTCGGACCAGATACCAGGATGAACCTTAGTCTGGCGCCTTAGACCGCTCGGCCATCTCACCATATATTTTTAGTACATAAGACAGTCCATGGCCATCCGAACACATTTCCCTCAAACCGATGATGTTTCTCGAGCTCACCGCAGCCCTTCAGCGGTGTGAATAACGTATCCGATATGCCTCTACTCTCTGAATTTCCTGCAGAGCTCACCGATCTTATTCTTCAGCATTTTGCACGCCGACTTGCGACCAGCAGAGCCTTCCTACCTCTAGAACAGACAATCGAGGACAAAAACTCCCTAATCCCGATCAGCCTGGTCTGCCGCTACTGGGCCCAACGATGTCGCCCTTACCTCCTACACGAACTCACCATGCGCTCTCGTCGTGACCTCAATGAACTTCAGTCGCATCTTTGGCATCCTGGCACTGCCCAGCCTCCGTTAGGGCGCTGCCTTCGTATTCTTACCGTGCGACTCCAAAGTCGCTGGATGTTCCCTTGGAGCCACCCGCTTTTTGCCTCTCTTAGACATTGGCAAGGCGGGCTCCGACCCATCGTTCGCGTGGAATTGGATGGCTTCACTGGCGGCGGGCTTCCACGGACAGTACCTCCCCTCGTCGCATCGGGTGTCACGCACTTGTGTCTAAAACAAACACGCCTCCCGAGAACCGCGGCATTTCAGCGCCTTCTTCACTCATTCCCGTCACTTCGATCACTGGAGTGCGTCGGTGTTGACTTTGGGGAGACATCGCCTATTCCTATGAGGCGATTTGTACAGCTAGCGCGAGTGGTTTTCTCTGGGTGTACCAGCGTGATACCCGTATTTCGAACGCTACTCCCTATCGCCCGCGAACAGACACGTATATCTGGTGTACCGGATGCAGTATGCGACGCCATCCAGCAAATCGCGTTTCTCTTACTCATAGAGCGATATGCTGTCGGCGATCTCACATGCGAGTAATCCATGCTTGGGCGGTTTCAGCTCATCACATCTGACCTTCTCTTCTGCACAGATACGTGTCGTCCCAGTGTATCCATCATTCTGGGATACATCTTCGAGGCCACGTTAGGCACCACGTCGTTGTCATTTATTTGGGAATCCCACTCCGGAGCCAGACTCACTCTTGCGTTCGGAGAGGGATTTGGTCTCGACGACGCCGTATCACTGAACTGGAATGAAATCGAGGATATACTACTTCCCCTAACAGGTGTCTCTACCATTCGTCTCTATGTTGACGATCCCGATGTCTTCCGATGGCTGCTCAGCGTCATACCACGTGGAACGCACCTACGACATCTACATCGCCTCCGCAGAGTGTCAATATTTTATCGCATGATGCCTCTTCGGGATCTGCGGTACATCACCCACCTGAGCATGCACAAGAAGTATCCCGTGGTGGACCGTACCGTCGCCTTGTCACCGGCCCAGACTTTTGACCTCTTGCGGATCCGCGCCCATCGCGAAAGCGAATAGGGTTTTTGGAACCTGGTAGCTGCTGGAGCTACATAGAATGCTACTAGGCCAAAACTTCTGATGTCGGCAATCTGGGACACCGACGTTGTTAACCTCATGATGCTTGTCTACCGTGAGTTGTCATTGTCTGGTTTTTGTCATCCGCACACTCATGAAATACACGCGTCAGTTTGCGATCGGATCTAAGCACACGCGTTGTCCGTACTCTTGACGATATGTAATCAATGCAGTACCACTCTATATAATGCATCTTTGCCTCTCGACGCCCTTAAAATTTCCCCTTAGCCCCCTCGCCCGAGAAAGCCTCCTAGCTCGACTTTTCTCCGGAACAGGCCCGGTAAGACCAAACCGCTGCCTCTCTTTCTCTGCTTTCTCATTCGTGGTACAGAAATCCTGACTGGCCACCCCGTATTCCTCAGACCAACGCTAAGCCTCTACGACCCCTGCCATGGAAGGCCACTTTCCAGCCATCGTAATTCCTCAGAAACCTCTCCTTCCTCCTCAAATCCTCGATAGGCTCTTCGGCATTCTCTACGTGAGACAGAAACGTCAAGGCCACAACGACCTTCTCCAGTGCGCGCTAGTCAACAAAGAGTGGGAAGAGCTCAGCCTCAAACATCGCTTCTACGAAATCAAACTCCCAATCGGACACGGGCGGTGTTCTGCCTCGGAATTTGTGAGATCAAAGGAGTATGATCGGGTGAGGCAGCTTGTAGGGAAGCTTTCTCTCTACTGGCCACAAACACCAGGCACGATCCGAATATCCTTTCTCGAATTCCTCCCACATTTCCCAAACCTCCGTTCCCTGGTGCTCATGGGCCTTTTGAACGAGCGAATCCCATGGGCCGATGCATCCAACGCAAATAATTGCCTTGCCGTCAAGGATTTGACCATTGTCGGGCGCCCCGGCGAAAGCACGAAATACCACCACAACCCCGCCGCCCTTTGCGATCTCCTTAGCATGTTCGGATCGCTGCAAAACCTAACGTTGAAAACCTTCAATGACCTGCATGCGAATTCCTCTGCCCAGAAACTTCTGCCCTGGCCCGGCGTCTCATGGTGTCCTCCAGAAATCACATCGATCTCTCTTGGGGGAAGCTATTGGAAACCCGTCTACGATATCCTTGGCTGCGCAGAAATTCGATCGTCTGTGACCTCGCTCACCTTTTCCGATGTGGGACCAAATTACGTCTCACAATCCAAAAGGAGCCCTTTCGATCTCATTCATACAATGACGGCTTTGGAGGAGCTAGACATTCCCATCGGAGGTATGTGCTTATTTATCATAGCCCAAGCAGCGGCTGATTCTGTGTATAGCGGCCGTGTGCTACTTCATCGACAAAGAGCATAAGGAGCTAACACCGGCATTCCTCAACCTCACGGAACACCACGCTCTACGATCCTTGACCATACGTAGCGAGGCATCACGCTTGCAGGAGGGAGTGCTCGCCGCCTTTCTCAGCACTATCCCAGCGGAGTCTGCACCCGACTCACTGACCCTCGACATGACGGTCGAATTCAAGCGTGACAAAAATCCAAACATATTCGAGGAGACCATAACGGATAACGTCGACGAGATACTCATTCTCGAGAGAGAGCTGGTGCGCCTTGCTAAAGGGGGTCGGTTAAGGCGTGTGAAGTGCAGGCTTCTTCGCTTCGCCAACCCAAACGAGCCTAAGGACCTCGACTTTGCAGCTCAGCTACCCAAACTCCGAGAAATGGGTGTTCTTGTCGTATCATAGCGCCATGCATTTTGTTCCAATAATTGTAATTTATTGCCACAGACAATATCCACTGCGCTCACTTTATTCGCAATCCGGCGTGACCATCATCACGGCTTCCGGGTCTGGTAACCGCTCCCGCGAAGCCCTTCCGTTACTCAGGCACTCCAAGAGATCTTCCTACGCCAAGATTCATCGGGATTTTCCGCCTGGTAGAAATACATCTGAATCCGTTCGGATGTATCGGCAAAGATACAAATTGTCAGGAGACTGAATAGACCATTCCGACCACATAGCCTCCTCAGCGAACCGGGGTGTGTGGTCATGTGTACTTGACGTACGCGAGCGAAATGGAACGGAGTGGGTTTCGGAAGGGGAAAGGAAGGAATATTTATCAAGCAAAAAGCAACACGTTTCTCAGCACAGACTCACGCCTACAGCTTCCATCAACTCAGAGTTCAACATCTGCTCAGACTCATGACTCATCCTTGGTAACTCGATGGCCTACGAGAATAGGATAACACACACGATGAACGGCGTAATATAGTCTCGACGAGTGAGACGGTCGCAGGGAGGCAAATGAGAGGATGAGAAGCTGCTTGGTACTAGGGAAGGCCTAGATCGACCAGTCGTGGAAAGCTTTGTCACATGATTTCGAAACAGGCAGGGCGTGGTGGCGTGCGCGGGGCAAAAAACATGACAAGGGTCGTGGTACATATTCTTTGGGACCAAAAGCACCACAAAGACTTGTTGGGGGGAGAAAATGTGTCGCGAGGGGGATAAGGTTAAGTTCGACGAACCGGGGAAATCGGGGTGGGGAATGATTGAGCTCTTGAACAAACCGATGCGTAGGGCTCCGTTGAATGGTAGCAGCGGCAAGCGAGTCTCACCACCCTGATAGAGCTTGTGGCGGGGCACTCAACCAGACACGAATGGCGTGCGTGTCGTAAGGAGGGTATTTGAGCAAGCCGAGCTCGACGAGTCGGGGAAACGCAGCGGCAAACATATCCGGAGCGGCGATGAACGTAGCCGCGCTGCATCTCGAATGCGACGTCTCGCAGATTTCCTTCCGTAGCCAGCCGAACAAGACTCTACTCAATAGACTGGATCGAGTGAACCTCGTTAGTAATGGTCGTCTGTGCTTTGGAAAGGTGGTTCGAGTACTCGGCCTTGATGATAAAGTGGGAGGAGGGAAGAGGCAGCGTGGTTGGCGCTGTGCTGGGGATGGTCGCAGCATTCGTCCACTGCCGTGCTCCCCCGTCGAAACCAGGAACCGGGAATATCCTCCAATCATAGCCATGCAGCGTAAGATGGTGCAATGCAGGAAATTCTTTCGGGCTGGAACGAACGGAAAATTGACGTGATCAGATTGTGCATTAATGAGAGTCATCTATAATAGTACTCACTAACTGTGGCGACCTCGAGGAAATCAAGTCTGGAGGCGAGTGTAGGGAGAAGGGGGCAAGAGGATCATCGTCTATCCTATTTGATGTTGAAGACCGTATGTCAGAGGAAAGATTCGTTGCGCGAGGAAAACTGCTTATTTTGGCGTCCTTCACCACGAGTGTCTTAGGCTGGGGAAATTTTCGCGGCTCTTGGCTGGAATCGTCTTCCGATCCTCTAGATGCTGAGAGGACATTCGAAAGGTTGTCGATTTCTAACATCGTGATGGACGGTAACCCAGTCTGTGCACGCGGACACGCCCGACTCCACGTGCTGACATCGCGGAGACCATAGGGAGTCCCAAAGGAGGTGGCTCGCATAAGCATGGAAAAGGCGAGGTCGTCAACGAGGCATCGAAACCCATAGTCTTGCGGAAAGATGCGGGAAGGCGAACGGAATACACACGTTAGAATAGGGCATCAAGCGAAGCGTAGGGGTGCTAGACTCGTTGTAATAGACGGGCTTCCGCCGGCAGCGACGTTGCCGAGATGAGATGTCCCTCACTTTCGAAACACGTTCCCTACCAAAGACACATAATGACCCTGAAGTGATGCGCAAGAAGGAGAAGAGCCATCGAACCGACGCGTCCTGCAAGAAAGATTGAATATGAGATGAAATGCGGGCGAGCTTTACTATATTTCGACATACAGAGAGAGCCAAATGAATAGGCGTGTGGACGGGGCATGCCCGATCACAATTGTTTGCTTCGCGGACTTCGCCTGGTGTGGGGCTGAACTAGATCGCTGAGCTCGAATGAATGAGGCTTACATCTGCACCCTGAGAATCACGCGTGATGCTTCTCCCTGCTGACTGGCCAGGTCGTTTCAGCGTCAGACTACGGATCCGGGGCGCCGTGGGGGTGCGGGGAAACACGGAAGGCCTTCCAAGACCCATCTCGATGGTCGAGTCAAGGTCGACGGAGAGCGAGATTCGTGTGAAAGCGCTGACGCAGAGGGGCGGATTTCCAAAAGACAGACAAACAGGAAGACAGAGGCCGTCCATTCGTGAGAGTTCGACGCCGGGATGGAGCAGAGAAAGGCACCCAGGGGCTTAAATGTTCATGGGCGGCCTAGATGTACGAGATGTTGCGTAGCAGTGGGTACTGCTACTCCTCACTCGAAATTGCAGTGCGAGCGATCTCTTCCGAGGTGGAAACTTGTGCGGAAACAGTCCTTGGTTAGCCTGTGAATTAAATTCGATGACCGACTTACTTGGCAGAACGATCGTAAGGGACAGAGTCGCACCTGATTCCTGCAAATCTCCAATCTCGATCACGCCATATCTGGACGTTATCGTGTTAAGAATTCGCAAGGCGTTGGATCGGGCCCCTAGGAATCTCCCAATATTAATGTGGTGCGCCTCACGAATATTGAGTTCCCCTCAGAGAGTATGCTTAGACATGGAATGTGAGGGAGGGGGTACTCACCAAGTAGCTATTCGTGAAACGTGGGCGGAGCTGTCAGGGAATTAGACGCAATTGAACCTGACCTCTCATGTGACCCGTAGATCAACAGAAATTGTATGGGTAACCCGTGCCGATGAGATGCAGGCGACGCGACTGATGTAGACCTAAGTTTAAAAAGGCAATCGTCGTTGAACGCCTCCCAACGCCAGAATGAGGATGGTTTGCGTGAATCCGAGGATTGGAGGGTTGGTCGGAGGATAACGGCGACCGACGACTACGGTTTCCCGATTTGGCGATCGGTGATCTGGAACAGATGACACTCGGCCGTTCCATTCCGTCGTCATCTCCCGTTAAGTCTCCGTTTGACGAAAAAAGATGAGTCGACCCCAGACCTCCCCACATCTCTCTCCCCAACCACCACCTCCTCCTCCAACCCGTATAAAAGGGCACCGCTCTCTTTCTTAGACTTTTAGACCGCCCGCCTCAGCACCGCCGCCCCCGACACTCGCACCGCCGCAGGATCAGCGCTCCGTTATCTGAAATGGTTGCATCGGCTGTCATGTGCGTATCGCCTTCGTCGTCGTCGTATCATACGATGCTCACGATAGTCGTCGTTCATGCAGGAATCTTCCCCAAGAGGTCTCCGATGCCATTATCGACTGCCTCGAAGACGACCGCGACGCGCTCAAGGCATGCGCGCTGACCCGTCGTACTTGGGTGCACCGAAGTCGGCATCACCTGCATCAACATGTCACCATCGACTGCAGCGCCCCCAAGGTCCCGTCTGCATCATACTATTCCACCGGCGCCGCCCAGTACATCCGCAAGCTCAAGCTCGTCGCGCCACCATCCCCCACGCTCTACGGCGGCCAGAACGCGAAGACGCGCTCGCTGTGGACCGTTATCCCGCGTTTCACCGAGATTAAGAGCCTCACCCTCATGTTCTCCAACTGGGTCGGCCTTGGGAAGCCATACGGCGCGTTGGCCGACATCACGCGCAATGTCACCCATCTCGACCTTGTCTACGCGTCTTTCAACCAGCTCGACGATCTCTTCGACTTCCTTGCTATGTTCCCCGTGCTCGAAAGTCTCTCCCTCGCGTCGCTATCGTTTGGCTTCTCTTACGCGAGCTCGAGTGTGAACTTCGCGTCACCCCCGCCGAACCTGCGCTCGTTGCGCTACACCACTCATTCCACGGCTCCAGGCTTTGCTCACTGTCTCGCCCAGTGGCTGTCACATCTCCCCGTCGCGTCATCGCCCAAGTTTAGCCTTACCTGGGCCTCCGCTGCAAACGAAGGTTTCGTGCGGGTCCTGCGCGGCCTAGATTCGCGGCTGGCCCATCTCGACATACCGGCCTGGACAGCATCGACCATGACGCTCCCTGGTGAGTACTCTGATCCCCGTGCGCGCGCAGTGCGCTCACATCATTTCGTCTAGACAACGTCTGCAACGCTTTGCAGTCTGTTTCTATCAACGGCTGTCTCTCTTTCGCTCGCGACGGCGTTCAGGAGGCTTTGGCCTTCCTCGACATGGTTCCCACGCTCGAGCTACGGCGCATCACCTACGACTGCAGCTCATCTGCGTGCTTCGACACTGTCGACGAATACGCGCTGAGCCTTCTCGATGAGGCGCTCTTCACGCCCAAGTTCGACAACCTGGAGACGGTCACGTTCAAGCTACACAAGGACGCATCGCGGGACGGCAAGGTGGCAGACACGCTCAAGCGTAGTTTGCAACGGTGCCAGGCCCGCGGGGCTCTCTCGGTCACGACCGCCACGGATTAATAGTTGGCTGACTACTTGCGATTCTTCCCGATTATGCGCCTCCACGGTTTCTCATAATTTACCTAATGGACGCTTCCCTGATCTCATCTCCTCGTGTATGCCCTGCTTCCCCTGGATAAAATCTTGCCCATCTCCTTATAGAACATACGGAAACCTATCTCACGGGCTGCTGTAATATTCCGGATTTCATAGATCGCTGTCGTAGACTTGATATTTGTACACGGGGTGTAGGTATAATTGGCTTGGTGTGTAATGTTTGAGAGTAGCTTATAGATGCGCGTGCACTGCTTAGACATACATTCGTTCTTCGCGTGCTTCTCCTTAGCAAGGGTCCTTGATGCGAGCACAGGCGGACGCAGCACACCGAAGGCATCCCGTGCAGCTTAGGCATACCCGCGCTTCCTGTGACAAAGGACGCAGTTTCGAAACAACCCACGGGGATTCGTCGTGGCGTGTATCCGTACCCTCGGGTACACCTCAGGGCCGCCATGCTTCGCTCCGCGGCACGGGAAAAGCTTACAACGCCGCCGCTTCGTGAAGATGCGGAACCAGTGTTCCGCGAGGGTTGTGCGGGGGACGCCGCAGGGCCCGACTAGTGTGCGAGATCGAGCTGCGAAAGACCCCTGAACGAGATGTGACTCGGAATTCGTGGATCGAGGGTGAGTCAACGGGTGCGTGAAGGATCACAGGCTGATCACAGGACTACAGCACAGTGCGGAACCTTGAGTCGTGGCGCTACGCGCAGAGGAGTCTAGTATATATGTTGGATTCGTCCAAGTAAATTCTGGTAAATTGCGTACGAGTTGACGCGTCCTCAGATATGCGGTGCGACTTCTGCGTCATAGACCTCGGTCCGAGATTCCTTGGCGTGTATCGCCCGAGTAGCCTATTCAATACACTGGGAGGTCGCGTCCGACGCGAGGAAATATGTCGAGGGGTATCTCAGCTGGTACGAGAGTATCACCAACGATCCAGGATATACGTGATAATTCTCTGATCATAACACATCTTTTCAAGCATTTTCTGGTATGTGTAAACTCAACGTCGCCAGTGCAGCAGTGCTCACTGTTCGTGAACCCGTGCCCAACCCGGAGAGTTCGGCGCGCGCACGTGGGGCTCCGATTGCGGGTTTGATGGCGCTCTGCACCTTCTCCTTCGACGCCAACCACGACTGACCGACTGCTTGCGACTACATATCATCCAACTTCTATCCAAATACCGTTTGTGGGGTTGGAAACACCTGATCATAGCTAATCGGCGGCGTCGTGCAGAATCGTGCAGAGTCCTCCGACGTCTACCGCCGCGCCAAACGTTGTATAGCAACTGGTAGTCTCCTCCCACTCTGCCAGCGATTGAAATTGCGTACGTAGGAGATTTAATGTACGCTTGGTTTGGAGCAATAAGAACTAACCTAATATTTGGTTCGCTCGTAGAGTTGATTCCACAAGAGCTATCATGAACACAGATCTAACGCACACATCAGTCACAACGAACTCGGGCGTCGCCTTCCCCATCGCTGGACTCTTTCCCGAGCTTCTCGATGCTGTCTTCGAGTGGGTCTACGCAGGGGACCTCTGCAAGGGCGCGATCTTTGCCTGCTCCCTTGTTTCCTCCCGTTGGGAAGTCCTCTCCCGCCGCCAACGCTTCCGCAAAGTATGGTTTTGCATCAGCGAGGAACTAGTCGATGCGACGGACGTCCGCCTTTGGGCAGCCTTTATTGTATCGCCCGCCTTCACTCGGATGGCACCGTGGATTCGCCAGCTGGCTCTTAAATTTGGCATCCACGGGGACAAGCGCATGCATAGCGGCTTCCTCCAAGTCCTTCCCTTGCTACCGCAACTTCATGATTTAGAGCTGCACGGGATTGTCCGGAAGCGGATTCTACCGCACCCAGATTACATACCAGTCGATTCTCTCCAGAAGATAACACGCCTGGCCATCGTCGAAGTCTGGGTGTCTCACCCCGATCACGGAGACTACGACCCGCGGACGATATGCGATCTTCTCAGCTTGTTCCCTTCCACGATGGAGTTGAAGATTGTCGAATTCTCTCACTCGGGCATAGGTTTCCAGCCTACTTACGACTGGACGCGGTGGTCGCTTCCCCGCCCTGAAGTACTTGTATTGGACCGTGCCGAACTTGGGACTCTGCTTCACACAACGTGTTTGTCTGCTCGTGTGGAGGCTGTGAAGTGGGATGTTGACTCGGAAAGGGAATACAACGGCCCGTGGCTGCTTGAAGTAGTCGCGCCGACGTTGAAGTTTCTGGACATTGTTGTACGCACATGTGAGTACTGGTCGGTGGGCTCGATTGATGCACAGGCTCACAGTCCAAACATGTCAGTTCCCCATGACCTTCGACATAACTCTGCTCTGCGCTCTATCACACTTCGTGGCCACAAGCACGGGACGCGCCAATGGGAACAAGTTGCTGCGATCCTCTGCAGCCTACCGCACGACTCGTCGCTACGTTCATTCTACTTCTCTATACGGATTGGCGATAGAGGTTGTGCGGACGTTCTCTTCAGTGTGCAACATTGTTTGAATGCACCTTCAGTCGATGCAATCGAGGCAACACTCGTCCGACTGGCTACCAAAGGAGAACTCCAAGATGTTGTGTTCGAGGTGGAGCGCGGCGATGCAGAATACTTCTCCGCTCCGAAATTCTTTGCTAGGTTATTTCCCGCACTCGCTGAGCTCGGCGTCCTCAAATCATCTCATCGCGATCTCACATCCCATATACAACCCATAGTTCCCTCCACCGCCTCATATATGATGCTCGATTGATTTTATTTTGCACGCTCTCCCCATCTGTTCTACACTTGTTCTACCGAATGACTTCACCGGATGTTGTTTCAACATGCAGAATTTGTGCAAATTGTGACGTCACAGGAACTCCAAATATGGTAACATTCTGTACCGAAAGTTTGACATAGCATATTTATGAGCGCGCACGCGCCTGTCTCCGTCCACGTCCACCACGTCTCGCTAAAAACCAAACTCGAGTACGTACTCTAGCTGCTCACTGTTGCTTAGCTCATATTTCTGCGGACGAAAAGGTTGCGGGCAGCCATGAGCACGGGCTCGGTCGCCTTTCCTGTCGACTTTCCTGCTGAACTTCTCGACGCCATCTTCGAATGGGTCTACGCCGGAGACTATCACAAACGCACCATATTTGCTTGCTCGCTCGTCTCATCCCGTTGAGAGGCCCTCTCTCGTCACCAACGCTTCCGTACGGTGTCGCTCTCCATCGACGACGACCCTGTCGAGACGATGGATTTCCTTCGCTGGGACGCGTTTGCTGCATCACCTATCTTCCCTCGGGTGGTGTCGTCCATTCGCAAGCTAACGCTCAGTTTCACCAAAACTGCGCGTGGTAGCATGCACAGTGGCTTCCTCAGGATCCTCCCACTCATACCGGGACTACGTGAGCTGGAGTTGCGTGGCTCCTTCGAAAAACGCATTGCTGTGGATCCTGAGAGCACACCGGCTGATGCCACTGAGGGAATAGCTCGTCTGTTCCTTGTTGGCTACGTGAATCGCGGAAACCAACGCGATCCACGTGCACTATGCGACCTCCTCAGTCTATTTCCATCCCTGTCGGAGTTGGATCTTGCCCGTGTCAACCTTGTCTATCCGAAGCCCGGGCAAACAACATATGATTGGACGCAGTGGAAGCTTCCAGCACCCAAAGCACTTGCGTTACGAGACGTCCACGTAGCCGATGTGCTTCACGGGACGCGACTCTCCTCCCATGTACGATCGCTCAAATCGGACGCGGATCGCCTGGCACATCATGGACCGTTGGTTCGTAAGCTTGCGCCTACCCTCGAGGACTTGGATATATCCGCTGCTGGTGAGTACAAGAGTGTTGTCGTGAGTATTGATTCCGGACTGATTTGCATCTCTCAGCCGCCCCCGCCAATCTCTCCAAATTCCCCGCTCTGCGATCTCTGACCCTACGGGGCAGATACAGCTCTGCACAATGGGACCAAGTAGCCAGCAGTCTCGCCTCAATGCCGAGAACATCCCCACTCAACTCGTTCAAATTCTTCGTGAACATCAGCAGCAGTACTTCGACCCTCGACGAGCTCCACGCGTTCGTCACTCCCGATCAGCCATTGATTCGAGATATCGAGGCGGTACTCTTTCATTTGGCTACCGAAGGCGACCTGCAGAGCGTCGAATTTGTGGTGCAGCGCGGCTTTGTCGAATTTATCTTAGCCCCAAACTTGTTCGCCGTGGGTTTCCCTCGTCTCGTAGAACTCGGCCTACTTCCAAGGTGTCCCCATAACAAGACAACTTCTCGATTCGTACCTCTGTGACGCGACCCCATGTCGAAGTCTCACTACGTGTATCTCTTCAATGTAAATCCCACGATTTAGACAACGATATCTCGAATACTATACCCTGTTCAGGCTAGCCGTTGAGACCTACGTTGATCGTTGACCTTTTTCCGCAGGACACATCGACCTCAACGATTTCCCACTTATACGGTCTCTGACACTGCGCTGCGGGACAAAGGAAGTGAGGAGAAATATAGTGAAGCGACGAATATACTTGATACGCTACCACCAAAGTCATTACTTCAATCCTTCACTTTCGTCATGTCATTCGACGTGGACCCGCTCGACACCTACCATGTACAAAGTTATGACATGGCGAGAGCGCTCGAGGCCAGCGCGCCATGGGAGGGAACTTGAGGAACGTCGTGTTTAGGGTGCTCCGCGGTTCAATACGTTTCCATGCCCGATTTCTTCGCTGTGCGTTTCCCGAACTTGTGGAACTTGGGCTGTTTTTCTATGAATGATTAACGCTATATGACGGGCGGAGTTGTGTTTCCAGACACTAAAATTCCTGAAGACAGTACACATGAAGGTCTGTAGATGAACCATAAGAAAGCGCGCCGGCGACGTTGCACTATCATAGAAATCATAATGGATGCGAGGTGTAAGGTGATATCCGATGAGACATGAATGATACGGGAGGAGACCATGAGTGGGCATGACGGGTATGGGGGTTACGACGAGCGGATGCAAATGATGGAACGGGGATAGCGAGCGAGGTGAAAACGAGAGACGAGGATGCGAGGATGGTTACGATGCACAGCAAATGGAGAGATGAAAACGCATATCGAGAACAAGGCTGGTTAGAGCCTGCGTGCGATGTTGGTCGTGCTGCTCTTGGATGGGCCCGGAAGGCGAGAGGCAGGTCGAGGGAGCGCAGAACGTGTGACGCCTGTGCTGGAAGACGATGTCGATGGCAAGCGAGCGGTCGGAGGACGCAAAGCACTCGGTTTGGGTTGTGACGTAGAACTGACTGTCGAAGGGTGAGAAAGGCTGCTTGTCGCAGGGGCAACGCTGGGGCGCTGAAGGCTGGATGCCCGGGTCGTCGGGGCGGATGATGTAGTTCTCATGGAGGAACGGACGGGCTCCGCTTTGGTCGGCAGCTCGGGTCTTTTCGACGACATCGCCGGGCGAACAGAGCCGGTCGTACGAGTAGACACAGGTGGTACGACACTCCCGGGAGGTGGCCGCTGGATGCCTCTGACGGGCGGCCTGCCGACGAGACTGGGCCTGCGGCGAGGTACCACTTCTGGGGCAGCGTCTTCGGCGTCTGTATGGCTGCTTGTGCTGGAGGCGGGACGCGATACTGTGGAGAATGTGCTGGCGGAGCTCGAGGTGGACGATGTACGATCGTGCGTCAGCTTGAACGATTTCTTGATGATGTTCAGAGCCGGGAGAGGCGCGACAGACGGTCCAAGAGCCTGTCTCTCTTTGCGAGGTGCTTTGGATGGAGCTGCCGGGGGCTGCACGACTGGCTCAGACGACGGAAGGCTGGATACCGGAGGTTTGTCCTCCAACGTACGTTGGATAGTAGGACGTGGCTTTGGTGGAGCTACAACAGTGTGAGTAAGTAAATGCACTTTGCGGAGTTCAAGTCCTACATACTCAGCTCCTTCACCCGAGGCATCTCCTCGACGACAGTTTCCAAGCTCTGCTCTTGGATCGATCCGTACTTCCTCACGAGAGCCTCCATCTTCTGCTTCTCCTTGGTCATATCGAAGGTATCCTCGTCGATACTCCTAGAGCCGTACTTCTTCGCGATTTCCTCCATCTTCATCTGCTCCTTAGCGAGGTCGAATGTATCTTCCTCCAAATCTATGTCCGACATACCGGGCCAGAATGACTCGGAATGGTTCGACAGAAAGGAAATCTTGTCATTCAAGAGGTCGAAGGACATCTCACTCGACTGCAGGTGCATGCTGAAGGAGGATTGGAGATCCACGGAGGTCCGTCGTGGGTCAAACGCGCTCGTGGAGGGGTTTGGTCGACGCGTGAGCGGATAGACAACGGGAATGGCTTCGGGAGATAGATAAGGTCCTTGGCGAGAGCATGACTCTGGCTCGCGGGGTGCTGGAGACTCGGATTCCATGTCTGGGGGATAGACCGTGATATTCGGGCAGTTTGAAGCGTCCGCGGCACCGTGACGTTCTGAGGTAGTCGAGGATGCCATTATAGACATCGCGGAAAGGTTGATAGAGTTGATTACATTCGCCAAGGGTGCACCCGATGGTGCCACTGATACACCCGACCTTGAATGAACGTTCTCCGGTTCCGAAGGCGACAAGCCTGGCTGATCTTGTTCCTCACAAATGGTTGGGGGTACAGACACTCCATGCGGAGGTGCTCGTTCAATCTCGATATCCGCGAGCGGGCGGCGGTGGAGGGAGGGCGAGGGCGGAAGGTCGTACCCGTTTTCATCGTTCTCTATATCGTCCTCGAAATCTTCCTGCTCGACATTAGTCTCTCCGAAGTCAATAAGCTTCCCTTTGGGCGACTTTAGCGCGTTGGGGAGCTTGTATACGCGGTTAAAAAACGCGGTGACCTCGCCGGGGGCAGGCCCGTCGTTCTCCTTGTCCGACGCTTGCAACGACTCTGGAGAGCCCGTGTTGCGGGGTGGCGTCTTGGAGTCGGGCGTAGCAAGGGGATCAAAGAGGTAAAGGACACTATCGCGGGGGTTGTATGTGTTCATGTCGTGCATGTCGTGGCAGAGGAGGTCGTCGTCGTCGTGAACGATGTCGAACCACAGATCAAAACCAACCGTGTTCGTCATGGTCATGTGACCGCGCCTGTGATCGGTTTGGGAAAACCGCGCCTCCGAGTCCCTAGCTCTCTTTCGATCGACGTCCACTCTGGGAGAAAGTCGTGAAGGGAGTACCGTAGAACATGGATAATATCTCACAATTAGTAAATCCTTGAGTGAACGAGCAGGACAGATCTAGAGAAAATGCTCGATATCTCTCGATATTTGGTACTGTCCCATAAACCCGTCGAGTCACTATGCGTGACCCGCCCGTCATCCGCGTGGTCGAAAAGTGCGTACTGCAGCTTTCGAGTCAACAAAATTTGCGTGAAATTTTGTAGCGATGGCAGCAGGTGCACTGTGAACCCGTGGACACAATCGGCTGCTTTTGGAGTTTTTCGTGGTACGGCATGTACATGCTACAAGCATCCGGCCCACCATTCACACATGAGGGCAGTCTGCTGACCCCTGCGCCTCCCACACGAAGTCTCAGTGAGTCAATACGGAGCTCCGTTTCGGGACCTTACTAGGTACATATATCGAACGAAGTCATCTGCTCCTCCCGCATCGCGGGACCCCAGCCTCAGGAGCTATGCCAGGCCATGCGCTCCTCAAATCATTCTCGCTTGTCCTGACGTCTATAGGTATCACTCCCGAGACACCAGACACATTGCAACTCACTTCTCGACCAATCATTCTTCCTGAGGACGTACTCGAGAACGTCCTTGACTGCTTTGCTCCCCGAATAATCCGACAGACTCCAGACGGAGGGGTCATCCGCCCTCCGCTACAGATATGCGCAAGTGCAAAGCAACTCGGCCAGTGGAGTCTCGTCTCTCGCCATTGGGCGCAGAGATGTCGCCCTCATCAATTCTGGTCCATTCGCATCTGCTCCCGACGAGAACTCGATGCCCTTCACCACCTTCTGCAATCTGACTGCCACGCCTCTCCGCCAGTGGAGGCATGCATACAGGATTTGGTGATATGTCTCAACCCCAGACTCCTCCTCCCCTGGACACACCCCATATTTGTCTTCCAATATCCGATATTCCCGATGATGAAGATCGAGATAATAGGAAATTATTTCGAAAGTCTCCCTCGACTACTCCCAATGGTTCCGGCCCAAGCCAGAATTAAATCAGCTAGGCTTAGGGACGCGAGATTACTCGGAGTCAACGACATACATCGCCTGTATCGTCTATATCCGAATGCAGCGTGGGATTTCGTGGATGTCGATTTCCGCGAATCCCACGAAAATCCACAACGATATTTACAACCCATAACTACACACCACGGTCTCACAACCTTCAACGCAAGCCCACCAGATGCAAATAGTAGGATGAATTCCTGCCATAGACTTGACTCCACATCCATGTGGCTTCAAATTTTTGGCATGGAGGATGCTGTTTGTCAAAAGACATTGCAATTTGTAACCCTTCTCTTCCCCGTCAATCATGGGGAACATCCACCTCATTTGCACTGCTGTAAGTCGGTCTTTATTTCCTATCGACTAGCATTTCTGAACAGCTGCAATAGGGCATTCAGCACAAAAGCACCAAATTTCAATAGGGCTGCATCGGACGGTCCTCATCGTCACTTGCTTTCCAACGATTGGCCGGATCGACCTCGAAATCGAACTGAAAGATGACACTACCAAAAAACAAAAAGAGACAACTGCAGAAGGCATGCCATGGAATTCTCTGGAAGAGTCGGCGAAAGACCTTCCACTGAATTCCTGTGCAATACATTCTCAAGATAATGCCACATTCAAATGGTTTTCCACCGTCGTACCCGCGGGCGCGGTGCTCCCTCGCCTATGGGAGAGAGGAATACTAGACGTCTATACCTATTCCCCATCCGTATATGGTCGAATAAGCTTGAAAAGAAATGTCTACACAAGTACACAAACAAGGTACCTTGTGGCAGGCCGCACCATTACCCTCACCCCAAGCCAGACGTTCGACCACATCATGCGAAAGGGCAAAGCTGGTACCGTGGAATTTTGGCAAGGCATCCTAGAGAACCTTCCTGAAGGAGCTGACGAAGAGATAGGCGAAGTGGGGATCGAACCCAATGCTAACATCACGTACGAGGTCATCAAAATCGTCGGCTTGCAAGAATACGTCAAGCAGGATAAAGCTTCATTGGGTCGTGACCCCGGGCTCGCTCATCTGTGTCTGCGTCGCTGCATCAGCTTCTGCACAAAGGCACTTAAGATATTGCTCGCTGTCCGTAAGCCAACTCGAATCCTTGCCAAGATACACACTAACGAATCCCTTGTACACCAGTACTTGCGTCCTTGAGCGGGAGTCCGGTCTATTGGCACCGAAATGCGACCCATCATCCGCCTTGCAACATAAACGAAGCATGTGACCAAGAGAATCAGCATATATACCCTTGTATCGAGTAGCTGCCATACTCCAAACATACTGCTCATATCCCCCGAGCCTCCGATGCCGTTCCAACCAATTTGTCACGACGGAGCCCGAGGGCACGCGGGAATCGACTATTGAGCAGAAGGCTCGTCCCGGCGTTTCGCTGCGGCGGCTTTCGCCTCGGATAGCGGCTTCCCCCAACGTGCCTCTGGTGCATCCCACACCCCAAGCTCCCGCTTCAACTCGTCCATGTTCTGGTCCCATCGCTCTTCCCAGTACACCGTGATCAGGCTCCGCGCGCTGGAGCCGCACTTGACGGCCCAGGGCACGGCCTCTTGAAAGAGACGGGTGCGTTTCGTCGAGTTGAGGCGCAGGTGGCCGAACGCAGCTGCAAATCCGGCCATCGGGAGCCCGAGGTTTGCGAACTCGAAGAACTTGACTGCGAGTTCGGACTCGACGTTGACGGGGAGATTTACGACACAGTGGTAGAAGTCGTGGCATTCCCGGTAACGCTGCATGACGTACGCGAGTTCGGGGTCGTCGACATAGTGAACCTGGGTGAGAAATTCCCAAGTGTAAGGTTTCTGGCCGGCAACATTACAGAGAAACCACGCACGGGTTCGCGAGTGTCCGGCGTGACGCCGCAACGCTCGAGCCATGTGACATACGCGTATCCGAACGTATCCTCGGGGAGTTGTGCCAATTTTGACATGTCTACGGTCTGTGTATTGATCCTTGGTCTCTCTTTCAGGATCCTTCGTCCTTCCGGGCTAGCAAGCATATGGTCCCGCAAGCGGGGTAGGGCAGGACCAGCGGTGAGGTCAGCGACCGCAGCGACCATGTCTATAAAGCGCGTCAGAATATCAAAATAAATGTACCTCTGAATAAAATTCGTACCTCCTCGAGCTGGGTGGACTAGAGACATGTAGGACGCGCCTGCAAGCATGAACGCGTGCTCAAACCAGTTCAGCGGAACATGGCCAGGATATGCTGGTTGCGACGACGCTGAACGATTATGTTGCAGATACGCTGGTACTACTAGTCTGCTGGAATTTTTCAGCGACGAGATGTTCAAGCTTTTCGACAGACGAAGCGCATTGGACCGGATGGACATGGTGAACGAGGCAGAAGTCCGAAGTGGCGTGAGCGCATCATTCCGGCGAAGTAGGCGCCAGAGACCAAATAGGTACAAACAAACCTCGAGACTTCCAACGACCTCCACCATCGTCCATGTTTTGCCACTCAACGCTACTTTCGTATTCGTTACGACATAACTCGGCTGTTTAGGTGCGTCATATACTGTATTCTTTCCGCGATAAGTTGTAAATCAGTTCAACTGCAGAACATTGTCGCGGACCCACCAGGAAAGTGTTTGAAAAGTAGTATCCAACCACGCTAGCGGAAATAAGGAGTCTCCGCGACTCTGTGAGTTGTGCACTGAAACGCGCCGGAGACATACGTCAGCGCTAGAACAGGTTAAAACACGCCGCAATTGAACTCATTGTGCGTGACTGGCCGACAACAGCCATCCATCACGCCTTTTCCAGCTGTGACTTCCAGGATGCCAGGTCCGTCATTCGAGGAATTGTATCAGCTCATAACACAGGTTGGCTATTGTTATCCGTGCTTAGCGGCCAAGATTTACGATCGGGACGCGGATGCCACTCGTCGACGGCCAACATCAGCCACGCTGCGAATGGCCAGTCCCGGGGGTATATCTTCTTTGTTGCTCTCGACGATTTCGACCCACCCACACCCACACCCACTGGTCCTCTCTGCTCTTCTGGAATGGCAACGCGCCGCACAAAATCGTCTATGGTCTCCGCAGATGCGATTACCGCTCAGCAAGACTGGAGAAGTTCGAGGGCCACTCGAGGAAGCTGCGCCGACGACCACTGGATGGACAGTCCGAGCATGTGTTCCTTGGTTCCCTCAAACGTTGCAACCTTGAACACAGATTACTCTGACCGGTTGTCCTCGATTCGCTCCGACGTCGCAACTGTCAACGGAGACCAGTCTAGGGTCTCTACGATGGGGTCCGAAGCGGAGAGCTTCAAGACTACTGTTTCTGTTCTGTCAGGAAGCTGTTGGGAACCAAACTCGAACAACGCGACCCCCCGGACATCCGAGCAAGGACCAGACTACCTTAGACAGGACTACTCGAACTTCAGTGGCACCCGCATCTCATCGCAAGGAAGATGGGCCGACGACGACGACAATAAGTCAGACGTGTACACGCTCGCGAGTAGACCTCACCATGGGACGTCATTTGAGCCGTCCCACGAAGCCCTCGCATATCATGAATGGGTGCGTTTCCTTGCTCGAGGTTGCCACTCCTACTCATATATTCCCGCAGAATTGTGATACAGCTACCCAGAAGTCGACCCTACCGGCGGCTCTGCTCTGTACAGTCGCTGGATGCCACAAACCTATGCCATCCGCTGAGGCCCTTAGCAAACATCATGAACAGCACTTCATCAAGGCGTTCGCAATATCTTTTCGCCTTCGGTCACAGTAACTGACCACCCCACTAGATGCTCACTGTGCGGCGGAGCCTACGATTTCGCGCTGAAGCACAATCACAGATGCAAACCAAGAGTGTCTGCGATGGTACACAGCGCATTCAATAAAATATCTGGGAAACGGGCGTAGACCGCCCGTCTTACTCGTGCGGAAAAGTACTACATATTCTATAATATACGGCTGCTCATCGAATATCATGTTTATGTCTATGCTCAGCCGCCCCCTCTTCAGTGCAATGTCGAAATGGGGCTGTAGTGGAACCACGGCCTCTGATAGAGGCGTATGGAGTCTCAATCGAAGCGGCGCAGGAGCTTAGACAATATCAATGATAATTGGTAAGACCAGTATAACGAAGAAGATACTCACGTATTGGATCTCAATTTCGGTCGTCACATCGATGAGCTTCCTAAACAGTGTCTCTGTGGCATTTTGTAGGTCGTTGGCGAAGGACCCTGAAAGGAGGGCACCTGATGTTGCCCATGCGCCCGCGAACGCGGCCGCAGCGTTCGACGCTTGTGACAACACCCCAGCTTCTTGGGTAGTATTGGTGACAGCGTCTCGGATGCTTTTCACGTCGTTTTGTTGTATGAAGCTCGTGAACACAGTAACGTTCGACGCAAACTTGGTCTCAGCAACGATCTTGCCAATATGTGCCCTAGGTCAAGAGGTTGATTCATCGCCAGCATCGAAGATAGTGCGAGTCTTACCTGTGAGAGATAAGGCTAAGGACCATGGCATCGAGACTGAGGACCGCGTCCGAGTTGATGGTAGAGTTGTCAAGGTGGAAGTAGTACGCCGTGGGCGAGTGGAACATTGGAACCAATGTTTCGACATAGAACTTCAAAAGGTCGCCGTTACCGGTGAAATTGTCTTGGTGAAATTGCCCAGGTGGGAAGGGTGTACTCGCGGTTGTTTTGTCTACCGGAATGTTTGGGATAACATACGGATACTCGAGTTTTCCGTAGTTATACCGGCCGGTCAGGCTCGCTGTGACCTCGTACTCTCTTAGAAAAGGAAGAAGACCACGTTTGCTGTCTTTGTACAGTGTTGGGTCGCCCGGAAGGTTCATACGTTCCGTTAGGGCGCTTTTCGATGTCTAGCAGCACGTATCGTCATCGTCGGGTAAGAGCGTACCTCACAATGGGGGCTTCCAGTTGCGAAAGAATATCCTTTGTGCATGATAAATCATGATAGTCGCTCCAAGAACAATATTATACCCACTCTAATCTGGACGAGGCCTGGGACCTGAAAAGCCGGCCTATGCTCCAGAGTAGCAACGGACACCACGAATAGTGTGACGGTCAAAGATAGTTGAAGGAGAGAAAGCATACGGTTGGTGTCGAGCTAGGTTTATGGGGCAGATGTTCTGGAGGCGTGCCGTAGGCGTCCGTTGAGGTTGTGGGCGCAGCATGAAACGCTTGCTGAATTTCGCATGACGGTGGGTATTCGCCACCGAAACTCTCGGAGAAAGCCACCCGACTCGGGATTGGCAGCGCTTAGCGCCGGACCGTGCCGAGGGGCGCTGATCAGAGGGAGGCGCTCGAACGCTTCTTGTTCCTGCCCTCGACACTCCTCAACAGCTCGACGAATCCACAAAACAAAACAGCCTAAATTCTGTAACGAGAACATAGCATGTCTAGTACTCAACGTGCGTGGATAAACAATTTGCCGTTTCCCTCGTTGTCTGATCTGCTGGACTGCTACTAGCTGCATCACCATGCGTCCGGGGCGAGGTGTTCGCTCGTTCGTTGTTCCTCGTAGCGGTTTCACCGCCCCGTAAAACGTGGAATACAATTTCATGTAATCTCCGTGACAGTAAAGGAGTGGGCCATACACTGTCCGCCTCGCGTATGGGGGCCGCATAAATGGGACCGCGATAGAGCGTCGTCGCCACTAGTGTCCACAACACCAACACCATGGACGAATTTGCTATTGAGAACCCCTCAAACATTGTAGGCCACAAATTTGCGCGTCTCATACCGCTCGACAAAGAGAACGAACGATACATCGAAGGTGTGCTACCTCCTTTGACCCCAAATTGTCGGCTAACTGCAAACAGTGTCCTGCTTATTCTACGCTGGGTGGCAGCACCCAAAGAAACCATGTCCTCGTGTGGACGCGATCTACAAAGTTGTCTTTCCAGAGTCGAAATTATTGCCTTACAACAAGTATCGGTATGTCTGAAGCTGCGCCGGACACGTATGATAGTCTGACTAGTCTCGTCAGGGAATCGGTTTCGAGGCAACTGACACGGGCTAGCCTGTTCCGCCGGTCATCTCCCGAACGGTTTGAGGCTTTACTTTTCCACGGGACCGCTCGGATGTGCTCCTTGGGAGAAAGCATTGAACAGAGATCATTATGCTCTTGGCCGTCATGCAAACTCTGTGGAGTCATCAACCAATCTTTCAGTGTTGCCGAGTGCGGTACGTCGTTTTGTAGAGACAATCGCAGTTGCCCTCTGAAGCGCCATTCTACAGGTCGGAAGAACAAGTTCACTCGATTCGGTAAAGGCATCTATACAACTTCCGCCTCCTCGAGTACGTCGCCCTAGAGCTTCCGATGGCAATCCATTCTCACCCTTGATACAGAAGCCGACTCCTACTTTGAACAAATCGAAACCGTAGGGACACAAATCAAACCATCTACGCGTATTCTTCTCGTTAACCGAGTCGTCGTTGGGAAAACGTATGCATCGCAGACAAACATGGTCGACCTCCTGGCACCGCCTTCAAGTTTCCACTCCGTCACTGGCGTACCTGGAGAACACCTCAACTACGAAGAGACCGTGGTCTACACTGACGATGCTATTCGCCCCGCCTTTTTGGTCGCGTATCGCTAGGATTCATGAACTCTGATCTGTCTCGGTCTAGCCGCCGGCCGACTGCCAGTGGAAGACACAAACGGAATATTCATTACACTATCATCGTCCGCTTGCAATAAATACATAACTTATCTCGCCGTCATCGTCAAGACATCATCATCTTCGGCTTGCGCTTGTCTTCCGATACTGATACAAGATCACGTACACCGGCAGGATCGCGTCTGGGTCTGTTACAAAAATGTCGGATCCATCGACGATACCGTTGCTGTCGTTCTGAGCCGGTACTATTACGTCGCATACGACCATGACTCGGTATGGTGATGCCAGGCAGGATGTGACTTCCATGTCGGCACTCGAAGAATCCGAGGTGGTGTAAATTCCGCTGCCAAGCCTAGTCTTACTTATCAGTATTAGCTCGAAAGAACAAAGAGGGAGGAGTTCTGACCTGCCACGGGTGGTCATCTCCCCAAAATGAAACATCGTGAAGGAGTGTTTTATGACCATACAGATCCCGCAGGACCTCCATTCACAGAGTTGCATATTCTTGATGGCGAAAGGGCAGATGCACTGAGCACCGTAGTAGGTTCTTAGCTCTCGATAACCACCCGCAGCCTTCATTTTCTCCCTACAGATGCCGCACTTTCGTCAGCGCGTGGGTTACAGAAATGTTGGAAAGACCTCACAGGTACGCCTGGTATCTCACCCAGTCCCTTCCGCTCACATGAACGTTGATTGCCCTTGCCACTTGTGGACGCTCAGCAGACGACCAACTGCGTTCAAAATGCGCAATAACTATATGAAAAACTTCAGCGAAGTCATGAAAGAGCACAAGAGCGACGTACGAGCGTTAAGCGTCGCGTCATCGACGACCTCCCTCAACTCGAGGCCTTTGACGTCGGTTTGGTACTGACATGCAGAACACATCCGCTCTGGACCAGTGAGTGTCTGAGAGCCGCAGCCGGCGCATGTTCTCTGAACGACACGCGGGCTCGGAGTGCTCTTGCCTCTTCCCCGGTACGATTTCGCACAAGTTCTGCCGCAAAAGGGGTGCCCGACCCCATTCTCGACATATCGTGGACGCACGCCGCAGTGCTGTCGGGGAACGGATCAAAACGCGTTCGTCTCATCTCCGGAGTTATGACTCACGATGCACAGGTTGGACTCGACTGCTGGCGCGCTGGAGTTCCTGCTCCAGCGGAATCTTGAAGAGGCCACCGGCGAGAGCATGGTGGTTTGGGAAGACATGGCGAAAGACAAGGTGATCAGCACACGCCGGGTGGCACTAGTAATATCCTCGAGACCAAACAACACGCGTTGTGTGTGTGGGTCCCGCACCGCCGCAAACCCGGAGCTCGCGGGCACGAGGCAGCCGCATGTTGGCCAATCAGGGCGTATAAAGTCTGTATGCACGCGTTTGTCGCGTCACATTCGTTTTCTTCATTATTGCTGGCCTTGACACTTCACTTCATTTAGGCGCACCAGCACAGGCTCCCGGCGAGCCGTTTTCGTTGTCACAAAGCCAGGGGCATGGTCGCGATCGCGCCTGGGTTGCCGCCCGCGGCCCATATATGCTCGCCCTTCCACCACGTCCCAAAGCAAAACCCACCCTCAAACAATCTTCCTACCACCACACAACCCGTCCAAACTCTCCCTCTTTCTGCCTTACCCACTCTTCCTCTGCCTGGAGCAGCACCTTCCAACATGCCAGGAGTAAGACCTCCGGTTCGTAAGGCCACTACACTCCCCGGAACATTTCCCTCGAACCAAGAATGCATAGTAAGCACTCGTCTCCTTCAATCAGTGGCAACAACTAATTTATAATTCGTCGCCAGGCCCGCCACTGCTCGAACAACTCCGAGCCGAATTCCCAATATTGCTCGCAGTGCCTCTGCAAGGTACGCCTCCCAACTTCTTTGTTGTTTTGACTCTTTTTGACTCGCACAACAGCAATGCAAGCGTAGTCCACGGAATATTGGATTCGACTTCTGTGGCCGTACTTGTGGCGCTGCTTGGAGTAGGACGCAGGGCGACCCGAGCGTACCCTGTACGCGTGGCGTGCGCTCGACCACTCTTCCAGTCGGACAGTCTATCCCCGAATGTGAGCTTCCGGACTGCCACAGACCCGTGTGGCAAGACCCGAGCGGACACTTCTCCAGATGGTGCGGCCGAAGTCACAAGGCGTAAGAAGCTCTTTATTTTCTTACTCTCCTTTCGATACTTACGATGCTCGTGATAGAATCGCTGAGAAGCAAGCTACGCCCTCGAAGGACATATGCCTTCAGTGCAAGGCTGCACCGGTGAAGGCCGGGTGGCTGTTCTGCGGCGCCGCTTGCGAGAAGGACGCCCACACCGACGCACCTCAACTGATCGAGGTTCCCAGCTCTTACGAAGCTTACGCAAGTGGTGAGTTATTTGCCGTATATCTCTCGAATGCGCTGACGTGGCAACAGTGAAACGCCAATTCGAGGAGAAATGGCAGCACAACACGAAGACGCCCGAGGTCAAGCATATCTACAAGATTTGCTGTGACCAGCGGATACTTGACAGATACACCAAGTACCGGTATGTTATATCCATTTCTCTCTACGCGCCTCGCGGAAGCTCACGGTGTTTTTATCTCAGCGACAGCGTCGAGAGCGCACGTAATCTCGCCGGCCAGAAACCCAATGCCAACTGCAGCCAGTTGATGACCGCGGGTAATGAGCAGCGCAGGTGGCATGGCACGTCGCGCATCTGCAAGCTTGGCGACAATGGAGAGACCAAATGCTGCCTCGACTCGAAATGCAGCTTGTGCAGCATCGTCCGCACATCCTTCGACGTCGGACGCTGGGCTTCCAACACCAAGTGGGGTCGATTCGGCAAGGGCATCTACGTATCCGCCACTGCATCCAAGTAAGCTATTTCCCCGTTTCTTTTAAGAGTTCGGATGATGACAGATCGATGTAGGGCAAACGACTATGCACGAAACGCCAACGGCTTTAGCCAGACCAAGGCGGTGCTCCTCAACAAAGTTGTAGTCGGGCGAGGCTGCAAACTCAAGGCGAACGATGATACATTGACCGAGCCCCCCAAGGGCTACGACTCTGTGCGTCCTTAGGTACTCTGAATTTTGACGTGCCTCTGATACTTTACCCGCAGGTGCTCGGCGAAACTGGCTACGACCTCAACCACGATGAAGTCGTGGTGTACAAGAATGAGGCGATTCGGCCATCCTACCTCGTGATCTACGAGAAGACCGACAAGAGCTTTTAGAGCACATGGATTAGAGTGCACCTTACACCTATTTATCGTGGAATATTCAATCCCTAACTGGAACCATCGGAGAGTACGACACGCATGACACATTATAACTTATCATTGTACGATATCACAGCCTAACATCCGCTCGTTGCCTGTCTATGAATAATTAGCTCGGGAATAATCCCGGTATTTAATATCGTGCTTGCGTGCGTGTTGGTGTGCGGTAGGATCGCCAGGTCATCCAGGACATGTACAGCATGCCGATCGTTAGAATGAGCCTAGAAACGACGGTAAGTTTCCATGGACGTATCGTCGTAGAAAGGATCCCCGTACACTTCGGTAAGAGCTAAGGCTGCGGCATGCGTCAGCTACTGACCAACCAAACCTGCGGCGAACACGTACCAAAAGCAGAGCGTAACTGGGTACAGTAATCTGCCCCCGCGCAGCGTGATTTCAAGGCGATAAGCGGCACCGTGCGATTTAAGGTCGCGGTACACCCGACCCAGATGCACCAAGTCAAGAGTGTCCACGCCGATTGCGACTCTATAGACACGACGACAGACTTCACCAGTGTCGGATGAATCAGATAAGTTGAGTACACCATGGTGAACACCAGCGTCCAGCATGCAGCAAATCTGTGTTGGCGGGTTCACGTTAGCTCACTCCGCGAAGACCTCGGGACGCAGCGTACGTGGTTCCTCGAAGGCCGACTCTGGCACCGACGCTAGCAAACTTCCGCGTGTGTGCGTATTGACCCAGGAGCCAGGAAGTCACGGCCAGCTAGGGAACTTTCGTCAACTTCGCCGATGCTAGCGGGAGCAGGTCGTATACCTCTAGCAAGCTAACGAACGCTAACAATGCATAGAACACTACAAGGAGTGTCAATCAGCTTATATGCGCTTCACAAAGAAATAGCGCGTACCAGGAAGAGACCTGGGCGACCTTGTACCGTAGGCAAGGTGGGCCTTCGTTTGGCGTTGCCTGTACCGAGCGAGGAGATACAATCCTGCGGCGCATCCACAACCCAAGGCAACTGTGACTAAAGTTACCACTGCGGTTACGACTCTGCTGGTATCCGCGAAATCCATTCCGACGATCTTGCCGGAGGGAATTGGCGCGAGGAAAAGGAGGCTGCGAAAGAAGAGTGTTTCACAAAACGTGGGGTGGCCTCGTTGTTATCACGAGGGTTTCAGCGCTCAAAGAGCATGGGAACCTGCGGGTGTAATTCGCGCCGCACAGAGCAGGACTCACGGAGGCATTCACAATCTGACAAATGCAGGATGTGCTTAGCATGAAGATCATATTTGACATGCAGCGAAAACCGATAGCAGATGACGACCATACGACAACATGTTGCATAATATTGACACGCAACAACCTCCGTACTCCTACAGCAGCCTAGCGCGAGCGAATGAAAATCGCCTAGGGAGCAAAGAGAGTCTTCAAAAAGGCCGGGCCGGTAGCGGTGCCCTTCGCCTTCTTGTTGGCGCCCTTCTTCGCCTTGATGCGCTCCTGCTTGACTGTGATAGACGTATGTTACGATGGTGTATACAGTGAGACGAATACAGAGACGTACGCAGCTCCTGCCTGCGGAGGGTCTTAGCATAGGGGTTGAGGCGGAACAACACGCCCTTGTTGACAAGAGGGTTCTTGTGCTGGGTCCATGGGCGCTTTTGGTGCTTCTGGTTCGCGGGACGGACGACGGACTGGATCTCATCGCTGTTAATGAGACGGGTGACATCGGGGTTGCTGATCTTGGCGGTGGGGAGGCTGGAGAAAGCTAGGTTAGCTATATTTCTCAAAGCCTAAACACATCACGTACACGTAGTCCTTCTTGTAGATCGAGGCCTTGTCGAAGGTACCGAAAACCTCATCGAGGAGGCCAAATGCGCCCTGAGTCCAAATGACGAAACGACCAAGGTGTCCACCGGGGGCGAGCTGGAGGAGGTTCAATCTCCTGACGTTGACGAGCTCGACACCAGGGATGTTGCGGAAAGCCTTGACGATACCGTTGTCTTCGTTGTAGACAACGAGAGGTCCGCGGCGCTGGCGGTGACGGCGGTTGCGGAGCTTGCCCTTGCCAGCACGGAGCTTGCGGGAGTTCGAGACCTTGACGACATCGGAGTACGCGCCGAGGGTTTTGAGGAGAGCGACAGCCTCCTTGGTCTTGGAGAAGCCCTCAACAGCGGAGTCGACGACGAGGGGGACCTCCTCGATCTGCTCGATGCGGTGACCACGAGCGAGAACAAGCGAAGGGAGGGCTGACGCGGCAAGAGCAGAAACGACGGCGAAACGACGCTGGTTCTGGTTGACCTTGACGTGCCACTTGCGCCAGGTCTTGGTAGGGGCGAACATGCGACCGCCACGGCACATGTTACCAAACGCAGCCTGACCGGAGCGGTGGGTACCTCCACCACCGACACGGGGGATACGAGCAACGGCACGACCGGTACCCCAGGACTCAGCGCTGGTTTGGTGTCCAGCCTTCTCGCTCACGGCGTACGCCTGCCTCTTGTTCTTGGCGAGGCTCTCTGCAACGTCGTGAGTCAAAAATTCCACAACTATCGTCGGATCGCTACGCACTGTGTACCTGCTGCACAACATCGAGCCTGATGGGCGCGGTGAGGACCGCGGGGAGGGGGAGCGAGGTGGAGGCCTCTACAATACACCAAATTTCCTCGTTCAACTTCCTGCTCGCACAAAACAGACGAATACGCACCTCCAGCCGTAGAGTGGACGTTGACGGTGGGACGGGAGGCCATTGTTGGCGATGGTCTTGAGGGTCTTGAAGATGTCGAGAACAGTGGGCGGCTACGCAGAATTCTGTGGATTTCGGGGGTTGCCGGGGAATAAGGTTTGCTACTGCATAGCTGGTCAGATAAGGCAGTTGGGCGCTTGTATGGGTGCGGCTCTTAAGTTTTAACTTCAACAGTCTTTTGTCGCCACTCGCGGAAGAATCCAACATATCTTTCTCCCGTATCCTATGCTTCGCTCTTTCCCCCGGCTCATTTCAGCGGCACCCGAGACATTGACGGCAGTTCGGGGCTGTGGTTCGCTCGCCATGCGCGAGCCTCGAGGCACGTTGTAGTGGCCCGCCGTGGTATTTAAGCAGTGTTGTGTTGACCAGCTATCACCATCATACCCCGCAATGTCCAACCCTATGAGCCCCATCAGCCCAACAAGCCCCTACCCCGCCATTCCGAGCATCGTGGTCCCGGAGCGGTCCCCGGTCAACTCACAGCCTCCTCGCATGCAACGCGGGCAGTTGAGTAGGTTAGACTGCAGTCTACTACCAGGACTTACCGCGGCGTCTCCTAGTGACCTCGGTCATCGCGGAGCCCTCAGTGCCAGGTCCTTCCAAGACTCGAGTCCGGGTGGCACCGGGAAACCGCTGTCCGCAATCTCCACAAACTCCCAGACATATCCTCCATCGCCCGTCTATGCTACTCCTCCCACGAGCCCCCTCCCCCCTGCACCCCCTGCGCCATCCCGAATCCTCTTCTATGACAAGGACAGGCCATACTACGGGTTCACGAACTTCTCTGCGCACCCGGTCGTGTACGAAGGCAGGACATACCCGACTAGCGAGCATTTGTTCCAATCTTTCAAGGTGAGGAATAAACACGCCCGCCCCTCGCATTGCTTATACCTCCCCTCAGTTTCATGGTCATCGCCCCGGTTTGGCGATGCATATACAAACCTGTGGCCCCTCCGCAAGGACAGCTTTCCAAGAGGCGCGTAATTTCCAGCCTGAGGCTCGCAAGGACTGGTTCAGAGTCAACCTCGCGAAGGTACGTGAAACCTGCACATTTCAAATCAGGTGCTTATTCTCCGTCAGATGGACGAGACCTTATGGTTAAAGTTCACGCAACACGAGGATCTCAAGGAGCAGCTTCTCGCCACAGGTGAAGCTGAATTGGTCGAGGTGCGTCTGCTACTGTCATGTGTAAAAACATTTGTGTTAACATCGTACAGGATTCACCCTACGACTCTTTCTGGGGTATCGGACCAGATGGTAAAGGCGAGAACAACCTCGGCAAAGCCCTGGTGAAGCTGAGGACCGAACTGCGCAAGCGCGCCGATCCGCCTAGCACCGCCCCGATTCCGCGTTTCACTTGACTCGTGTAGTTGTGCGCATCACACGTGTTCAACCGCACAATGTGTATGGGAATGTGGCCGACGCGTGTAATTTAATACCATTTGGGACAATAGCCTGTACGCGTATATATATGTTCTGTTCATTCGACCTGGTCCGCCATCCAATTCTACTTTCTCCTATTCCCCTCCCTCGAGATGCAAACCGTCCAACAGCCTCTGCAGCAGTCTTTTGCTACTGCTCACAGCAACTGTGTGGTAAGCAACTCCTTCGGCGTGTTCCACACTCCTCTAACGACCTATTGTAGCAATGTCACCGTGCTCTGACGGATGCTAGCCACCCATGGTGTACCAAAGCTTGCCGTAACGCGTACAATACCGCCGCCACCGCCAGGGGTGAGGTTTGCCAGGTCAGCTTTTTGAAATCCGTATTCCCTCAGACACCCAACTCACAAAGGGAGATAGCAATGCAACCTGAAGGCAAAGCACCCCGATCACCCGTTCTGCGGAAATGACTGCCGGGAGCAGTACAAGACGTCTGCCGCCGCTCGCGGGGACCTCTGCACGGTGCGCCCTTTGCTAGAGTAGTGGGCGCCGCCACTAACGTGATTCCTATCTAGAACTGCAACAAGCGCGTCAAGAAACCCGGGTATGACTTCTGCTCGAGGACGTGTGGCTCTCAGGCCGGCGCGGCCGTGGTCGCCCTTCAAGCTAGCCAAGTTCAGGCCGTTCAAGCCCAAGTGCCCACCACATTCGGCGCCCCTGTCGCGAACGCTGTCCGACAAGGACCGGCTGTCCAAGGAGGGAACGCTGGTCGTTCCTCTCGCCCCACTCGTCAGCATGCCGCGAACGCGACTGCTGGCCACCCTACCACTCTCGCTCAGCTTCCCACCATGAATGCTGGCGCTAACGCTACTGGAGCCAATGTTGCCCAGCCGGCCTCGATTTCTACCTGGGCCGCCAACGTCAACAATGCTCAGGGAGGTCGCCCTCTGCCTGCACCCACTCCCCAGACCACGATGATGCCCCCTGCCCCCAAAGGCCCATGTATGTCCGCTCTCCGGTCTCTGGCAGGAAACTCGACTAACACGCTACAGACCCGGCCCCGCAGAATAAGGTGCAAGTGCCTAACAGGAACGGCAAAGTTCCATGTACGTCATCTTCACTCGATCTGGCAAAACGTTGTGCTAATCGTGCTGCAGACGCGACTGCTCCTCCTGCAGTTCAGTTTGCGCCGTCCCCAAGTCCATCTCCCGCTCCGGCGGCAACTGGTCTGTCAGCCGCGTTCAAGAAGGTCATGAATATCGGCCAGCCCTCTCCTGACGACGACGACACCGACGACGATGTCACGGATGCAGTCACCAACGCGATCGCAGCTACCAGCACGAAGTGCCTTCTCGACAACTGCATGAAACCCGTGCACCAGTCTCCAGATGGCACGACGAGCCAGTTTTGCTCCAGACGCCATGCCCGGTAAGTTCGCGTGACGGCTTGAATGTCTTTGTCCTCGCTTATGCCAAATCTCTCTAGCGATTCTGTCAAACTAGGTCTGAAGGCGGGATGCATCCTCTGCAATGAGCTTCCTCAGGACGATAGCCACTACTTCTGTGGTAGCAAATGTATCGTCAAGTCGATGTCCAAGTCGCCTGGTGGCCAGTAGGCTGTTTCACGCATGCATCGACTCCTCGAGCTCGTAATTATTTCATAACGTTCTCATCCCGGTAGTGAGACATGCCTTTTGTATCCGTATCTATTCTCCCCACGGAGCCCATGAAGTGTGTAAAATATATGTATTGGACTCAAATCCGTGCCGTGCCGTTTCCTTCTGAGCCGACGGACCGCGGGCGCCGGCATGTTACGGAGGGCGCTTGCGGAGGTGTCCATAACCTTGCTCTTGTTCCTCCCAGTCTAGGTGCCGCCGGCGTGAGATTAGAAGGGTAGACGATCTGCAGGGTCGCGATAACCAGTTTGTGTCAGGTAACATGACCGAAACTTCGGGCGAAGGCATCGGCCAGGCTGCACCCACGCATAAACAGTGACTCGACGGGCGGAGTACCGCTCCTGCCTATAGACGAGTCATCTAGGACCTGAACATAATACCCAGACTCTCGTCCTGGTGAGCCTTCAGAACGACTCCCAACTGTCTGTCGCTGACTTCATTGACCCCCTGAGAAGCTTACAGGATGGCGGCAACAAACGGAAACGCGAAGACGAACGGCGTGAAAGTCCATACGCTACCGGACGAGTACTATAAGTCCCGGCTTTCGACCATCGCGAACAACCGTTCTCATGACGGAAGTAAGTTCGGATGCTGGCATCCAGACCCCCTCCGGCACATCTGACGTTTGTGCGATTACCAGTCCGTGCCGTGATGCATCTTGAAAACCGTCCCGGCATCGTCTCGATGCTTGCCGGAAAACCGAACACGTCCACGTTCCCGATAACTTCGCTCAACTTCACGCTGCGGGATCCCACCAATCTTGAGACGGAGATACCGATCCAGCTCACCGAGGACGAACTTGCTCTTGGACTACAGTACACCCCGACCATTGGCATCCCGAAGCTGGTCGAGTGGGCGTATGGACTTCAGAAGGCTTCTCATGGTCGCGAAAAAGGCGAAGGATGGTCTCTCGCCATTGGAAATGGGGCGCAGGATCTCATCTACAAGGTGATCAATTTTGTGAACGTCGTTGGCGTATCATGGGGCTGATGACTTTAGGCTGTCACGGCTCTTATAGATCCCCACGACGCGGTGCTCATAGAGGCACCTGTATACGCGTACGTATATGGCTAGTCCATGCTTGGCTACAAGCTGACAACCTTTTCTGGCAGCGGCGTACCGCCCATGTTCCAAACCCTGCAATGTGACGTCCATGGTAAAACTGCTTCGGATTCATGTTGTGGCGTTACTTAATGATACGATAGAGGTTGAGACCGATGAAGAAGGAATATCCACAAGTTCACTCCGTTCAATTCTGGAAAGTTGGCCTTCCGATAAGCCCAAGCCCAAAGTACTCTATACAGTGCCTGTGAGTGGTTAGTATGTGCACAGGTCGGGTCATTAGCTAACCTGCGTCTAGTATGGATGCAATCCTACCGGTATGACTGCGACCCTCAAGCGACGGGTCGAAGTTTTGGAGCTTGCGCGCGAACACGATTTCCTCATTCTGGAAGGTATGTCGGACACCAGTTAATCATTCCTGGGTCTGACGGGCTGTTAGATGACCCATATCACTACTTGTATTATGGAGCGGACCCGCGGCCCCCTTCCTACTTTGCTCTCGAGCGAGACCTGCCTGAATCCGGCCGAGTCATCCGCTTCGACAGTCTCTCAAAGATCCTTTCATCCGGTCTACGCCTTGGCTTCGTATCAGGGCCCGATGTGATCCTGAACGCCATGAACAACCATGTACGTACTTGCGGGATCCTCGGCGAATTTATGACTCACTCGTCTCCAGAGCACCATCGCGAACCTGCAGCCAAATTCGCTCGCGCAGGTGCTTGCCGTCGCGGTGCTCGAGCGGTGGGGCTACGACGGGTTCTTCGAGCACACCAAGCAGGTGTCGGAGTTCTACAGGCGCAAGCGCGACGTGTTCCAGGCCGCGATGGAGCGGCACCTCGCCGACGTCGCAGAGTGGACGCCCCCCGAGGCGGGCATGTTCATGTGGTGCGTGCTCCAGCCCTTGCCCCACATAGACCGCGCGCACCCGCGCGGGTGCGGAGACGGAGTATGACTGAGTGCTGACGGCCCGCCTCGCCCGCCCAGGTTCAAGCTGCGCGTGCCCGGCGTCGAAGACGGTGATGGCGACTCGGATCATGTCATCCGCACGCACGCACTGGAGCGCGGCGTCCTTGCGCTGCCCGGCACGGTGTTTTATCCCAACCAGCGCAAGACCGCGTACGTCCGGGTGTCGTTCAGCGTGCTTGGGGAGAAGGACGTGGACGAGGGGCTGCGCAGGCTGAGAGAGGGTATCTTTGATGCTAGAAAATGAGGGTGCCCTGTGTAGTCTGCGTTCGCGGGTGCGGATCTCTGAATGAATATATTGACTCCACCTGCCGGGCGGAGCGGGTGTTACAGGAGCTCAATGCGGGATCCAGGAACACACGCCGACCTCCTGGAATCTCCATGGATACAAGTCGAGGAACTCCGTCGTCGGGCCTCCTGGTGCCCTGCTGCGTCGAGGCTACAATTAATAATTCTGGTCTCGAATTTCGGTGTTTGTTTGGTTGTATTTGCAGGCAACGGAGCGCTTGCGTGCTCTTCGCTTTGCACCTTTACTGCGACTCACTATGTCTCTCTAGGTTAACCATTTATCAAGAGCATAGCTGTACTTCACTGGGGCCTCAAAGCAGCGAAGGCGCCGCCACCATTTATGCCGGCGGTCCGAACGCGCTCGCCCGACGTCCATTGAAACGTCACGCCACAAGTTTCTGACCTTTCGTTTACCTTGTTCGACAGATTTTGGGAAGACGATTCGGCGATATACAGCGGTGTTCCTAACACGAGATTGCGGATGGAGCCTTCTAGCGTAGGCACCCACGCCCAGAATCAGTGGCGCGGTCAGCCCTGTCTCAAACTTGATGTCAACAGTTGAGTTTAACTAACACGACAGCATCCAGTGCGTTGGGCGAGTAACTCTTGTTTGTTGCTTCCAGGATGATCCACCGCTCGAATTACATGGAAATGTGTCTCTAGTGTTCTCGCATCTGCCAAACGGTGGCAAAATTGACGATAGGATGTTCGGACCAGGATGGAACGATCATGACGGCCTAAAACCGTCCAGTGAGGTTGTCCCCGGATGTGACTGGGTCCGCAGGCACTTTATTCGGCTCCCTGGCGACGGGAGCTCCTCGCATGCGCTGACTTGTTACGTATGTTTTCGAACCACAATTTTTCTGTCATAAGAGTCTTTATATTACAGTCCTATCAAATATGTTTGCAAATTTCCAGAAGCCAAAAATCACGCTTAGAAGGGCTCGAATGGCCAGGACTCTGGGGCTGAGCGATCAGGAGGACACGCAGCGCAATGAGGTCGGGCCAAAGTGCGACGGTATTGACTTTCGGCCGAGCGGGCCGGGCGGAGCGGCAGATGCAAATCGTAGCGATTCGAGAGCTTCACGGAGTCAATCGCAGCTTTGCAGAGTCTCGAGATGCTCGCCGACATGTTCAAGGCTCGTCGTATTCATGCTGCACGGGTTGTCAGTTAGTCAGGACGAGCGTGACCTGATTACCACACATATTCGGAATTCGTGGGTTGTGCTATAAAAGGAGAGATCCCGAAGCGCCGCCTCCCACCGTGCTATCTTACCGCTACACCGACATCTGTACGTCGTCGCGACGTGCTCGACGGAGCGGGAACTGACCTCGCGCAGGAACAATTCGCACAATGGCCGCCACCGCACAGATCGTCCCCGTGAACGCCTGCTTCGCGGTGAAATGTGATAAATGTGGGAAGACGACTTGGAAGGTACGCAGCGTCTCTCGGCCGCGCTCTGCTCGGGACTTGGTAGCCTCATGGAGACGGAGACGAGCTGGTGCCTCACAAGCACCAGATCCCGCCGCCATCAGGGCCTACGAACGCATCTCCGAACTCCTGGGACATGTGCTCCCGCGATGCGGGCACTCCTTTGTTACGTCTGTGCTGACGGTCTTTCTTTTTGCACAGGGCTGCGGCGCACACGTCGACTCGGTGAGCATTCATATTCCCATCGCTGCCATTTGCTCGCAGGACGCGCTTTACGCATCCCCGCGAAGCTTTGTGTGGGGTGTGATGAACTATCAGGTCGCCTGGTTCTGGGGTGCAGGCCGCTTCTGATAGCGGCGGGGCGGGGGCGTCGGCAAGGCGTCGGGGTGGATGCCGTGCGAGGCACCCAGGTCGCTGGGCCGTTGTGGACATTCCGACGCCGTCGTCGCCGACGTGGACGATGAGGACGGAGTGTGGGATCGATGCCGCTCCGTTTCTGATGGACGTATTTTGTGGCGTCGTTTTATTGCGTTCCTGTTTCCTTGGCTAGTATTGAACGATGCTGATGGGTGCTACGCAGGTCATGAAGGACATCAAGGAAGAGGACAAGTGCCAGTGCCCTCGTGCTTGAGCTTGAGCGACGAGCTGGAAGTCGGAAGTGTTGACTGATAAATGTATACTATAGCAACGCGAAGAGATGCTCGTATGACCGCTGATTGAATCATGCGCAGATAGGCGAAATGCGCGGTAGAATTGGGGCGAAATGAGGGTGGCAAGTTTGGCGCGCAGAGGTCTGACGGAAAATATGAGCAGCGGAGACTTCCCATATTTGGAAGGCGCCAAGGTCCATGATTGCCGCGGCCGACCGGGGCTCGTAGACGCGCGTGCATGCTATCGACCGCCAAATAGCCTTCGTTCCCTTGTGTCCCTCCACATAACCTCGCACCCCCTTTTGTCACGACGACCCTCGTAATATTTGCGCTGGCTTCCACTCTCAGTCCGCTACCACCACCCGCCTCCCTCACGGCACAGATAATACCAGTCCCATGGCCTCCTCGTCGTCCTCGTCATTCGCGTCGGGCTCGACTCAGCGCGCCAACTCGGGCACGTCAGTCGCGCCCCCACCGTCCAGTCCCCAGCTCCTCCGGGGCCATGTCGTGGTCACAGAAACTGTCACCGAGAGTCGTTCGGGGTATGGACACAAGATGCTTAACCAGTACGAGCTGGTCAGGGTCCTGGGGACAGGGCAGCACGGCGAGGTTTGCTATGCGCGAAATGCCCTTACTGGCGTCGGTGTGGTACGTCCGCGTCTGCCATGAAGCGTCTGTCACTCGCTCACTCGCGTCTGTTTCGTGACTATGTACCTAGGCTATCAAAGCGTTGAAGCGCAAGAACAAGCAGCACGACCGACTCAGCATGCTGCGAAAGAAACCTATTCCCCGGTCGACCCAAACACCTCTCACCGACAACCTTACAGTGACAGAGTACAAAATAAGAAAGGAGATAGCGATTATGAAGAAGCTTCGTCACCCTCACGTCGTACAGCTTCTCGAGGTCATGGACGACAGAATGAAGGAGAAGATCTATATGGGTGAGCCTCGGCCTTACTATCATCACGTCTCTGTGTCCTCATTTCGATGGCACCCCATTTCTCGACGGCTCGTTGTCATCTCCACGCCAAATATGCCCATATAGTAATGGAATACCTCGGTGGAGGCGAGATCAAGTGGCGTACAGAAGCGAACGAGCCTGTTCTGCGTGTGAGCCAGACCAGACGCATATGCAGAGACGTAATTCTCGGTCTAGAATATCGTACGCCGCGTCCCCTCCTTTCTGTAGCGCGTACTGATGATGAGCGTGCCTATTGTCAGTACACAGACAGGGGATCATTCACCGCGATATCAAGCCCGCCAATCTGCTATGGACAGACGACAGGCGGACAGTGAAGATTGCGGACTTCGGCATTTCCCATTTCTCTTATGCGCAGCTACTCGCGGAAAGCACGAGTCAGGGTTCCCAAGGCCAGAAGGACATAGAGTCCATTCTCATGAACGAATCAGACCTATCAAAGTTCGCAGGAACCCCGATGTTCCTTGCACCCGAGATCATCTACGACACCTCCCCCGACGTCTCACAGTCTAGCACTTCGAGCAACCTGCAGGCTTTGGACTCGGTTGCGTCCAACTCATCTTCCTGTCCCAAGCGGCCGAAGATCACCAAAGCCATCGACATATGGGCTTTAGGTATCACCGTGTATGCCTTCCTGTTTGGCAAGCTACCATTCGTCGCCGAACTGGAGTTCGCCATATATACCGCAATCAAGAACAAGGACTGGGTATGCCCAGAGACCATGGGTGTAGACCGGATTCCAACCGGCGGTCGTGTTCAGAAGGCACCGAAGAAGGGTTATGAGCCGCAAGGCTACATTGTTGTGGACGTACTGGATCAATTCCTTCAGAAGGATCCGAACAAACGTATTACCTTGGAGGGTCTCAAGGTATCGTCGCTCCGTGGTATGCTCATACAACACGGTCACTGACTTCGCACTTCCACTCTAGCGTCATCCTTGGCTTCTCGAGGATATGCCGGATGCTCGACAATGGCTACGCGCTACGAACACTGGCGAGAACGACTTGGCACCTACAGAGGACGAGACAAGTTCTGCACTGTCTGCGGTCCGATTCCGCTGGTCGAGTCGTATCACGAAGGGGGTCAGAGGAGTGGCTTCCATCATCCGCAATGTTCGGCCTCAACGTTCCTTTCGCCGTACAACCAATCAACCCTCTTCCGAAAACGAATCAAAATACAACTCCGTTGGTACAAGATCTCTGCCTCACGAACTCCGCCGACAGCGAAGTATAGCCATCGGTGTCCAAGAACACAACAAAGGGAAGCAGCGCGCCGACCGCCCGTCGACATCTAAGAACAAATCAACCACCGACGTCCGTACCGGTCATGCGAAGAGCTTCGATTGGATAGCGTCGGCAGGCACATCCGGCTTGCCTGACTTGGGCGGCTCCGGCAAGAAGCCACGGCGAGGTTCAGCCCCTGGTCATCATGCCTACTCTGACTTGAAGGGGCTTCAGCTCCCTGGTCGCCACTCCCGTGGTGTGTCACCGCAGCCAACACCTGTGTCCCAAAGCCCCATTACGACCTTTCACGACTCAGCCGCGGAAGAGCGCCCACGGAGCAGAGTGTCTGCGTGGTTACCCGCCCTTCCCTTCCGTCCCAAGTCGAAGACGCCATCGCGCACGCCGTCCCACGAGGCCAGTACGTCTGCGTTGCCATCCGGCTCGGCATCGCCGGTGTCACCTTCCCTGGCGCGACCACTTGGCATATCCAGGGATCTCCTTTCCAGGCGGAGTGAGGACGCTTTCCGGAGCACGGCATCCCGGCAGAGCGAGGACGAGTACGGCACGTTCAACGAGGCAAACCGTGCCGCGAGCTGGGCGCAGGTCGGCGATTATCGCCGGCCCTCAGAGGACGTTACCAGCGTGTTCGGCGACGACGACCCCCCACAGGAGGTCATCATGTCCGGGTATGGTGGCATCGCCCGTAGTCCCGTGTCCTCAATGCCTGGGGACGCGCTAAGTACCGCCTCATCCATGGCCTCGCTGGTAGCACCTCCCATCTCCGCCGCGCATGCCCTCATGCAGCGCGCCGACGGAAGCGCGGAGCTGCCATCTGCCGCAGACCCTGCAGCGCAGTACGCGGCGAGTCTACAACGGCACGTGCAACATCTCACGCACCCAACTAGCCCGCTGTCACGGCCGGCGAGCGATGAGGAACTGGAGCGGCCGCCGTCGACATTCATGGGGACAGACTCCTCAGACGGACACACACCCTCGGAGCTGGACTACGCAGACGTGCAACCGAGCACGAGCGAGATGTACCGGCACGAAGACGATGAAAGCGACGACGACGAAGAGGCGCGACCACTGGAGGTCCGCACGCGGCGGCCGTCCTGGTCGCTGTCTGACCCACGACAATCACAAGAGGGCTACGCCCGTCCTACGATCCGTATTTAGCGACGGACGCTAGTTATCCCCCCACGCACACTGCTTCCTCTCCGCGCACTTTTTATTGACTTGTTGACGAGCATAGACGGACTAGCATTGATGGTCTTACAGCATATTCCCCCTTTCTCTCTCATACATCCCCCGTAAGTGCAACCCCCTGCATACATCCACTATTCCCTGCATCGCCCATGTAATCCCCTTTCTATCCGCAAACCCCACTTGTGCATTGTCCATATCTTCTCATTACCTAGACGGTCTGCTACCCATGTCTGCGTACACCCGCCTCCTACATGTTGTACCATTACACATACTCCCAACTTGATATGATATCCACTCAACTTTTCTGCCTATTCTTTTAATCTCTTAGACTTGGTCCATCGGCTTGATCGAACCAAGTAATAAGCGTCAAGACTTCGATGCGACTAATGTCATAGAAAGTTTCCTTTTATAGGCGTTGCACTTCCTATTTCGAGCGAGTCGCCCTGTTCGGACTCTTCGCAGAGTATTGGAAGCCCTGTGACTTGCAAGGATGGTGATACTTCACATCGGTATATAAAGGTGTGAAACCCATGTACAGTCGACACCCTTTTGCGCAACACTTCCCCCCTCCACCGCCTATCTGTTGCTCGAGCGACGTTCTGAGCCTCCTGTGGCAACAACATAGGCGTCGAATGTCCCTTGTATACCCTCGAGAAATCCATACCGCGGCAACCTCTCGTCGACTTTCTTTTCAAGATGACGTGGGTTCGGTCGCGTAAGCTCAGACGAAGTGATGTCGGATTTTCTGGAATTTGGGGACAAAAGGTGAGTCGAGCGTCAGCGTACACGAAGTTATACTCTGGACAAAATACTACGGACAATGTCGGCGTACATTGTCGGAGGTTTCGTTGTGCGACGCTTCAATGGCCCAGACAAAGCGTGGGAACGCGGCCGACCAATGCCAATGGCCAGACGCCAAACAGGTGCAAATAGAGCGTACTAGCGACCAAACCACGTCTAGTCTTCCTCATTTCTACTTCCCTCAGCTTCCTCTTCCTATCTTTATTCCCACCACCACCGCACCACTGTCCATGTAATGTCGTCCCCACAGATATTTGGCCGCAATCGCGACTCCCTCACCATAGACATCCAAGAAGAACTCCACGAACTATTTACCGAGCACCCCAGGGCCACCGTGAATGAGAATGGCAAACCAGTCATCCCTGGCGCAGCATTGCCAGACATCCTCGGCGAATTTTCTCAGAGCCACGACTCCTTGGAGCTCCTCGACAAGAATGGCCAAGACGCGCTTATTGGCTTCATCGCGGCCAACCCCCAGATTGAAGTCACGCCGGACGTGCTCATGAATTTCATCGTGCAGCTTGCCGGTATGACGCCCTCACCGCCTCCGAAGGACGACTCTGCGCCAGCGGACGGCCACGACACGACACCTCAGAGGGGAAGGGACACGGAACGCACCGAGTACGAATACTACAACCGGTCGCGGTCGTCCAGCCGTGACTCGATTGGTACGTCCGTGTATCGGCCCCAAAGTCGTGCATCTTCGAAAGGCCCGGTCGTTCCCCCCAAAACCCCAGTGAAAGACTCCCCGTTCGACACGTCCAAGCGACAGCGCTCTCAGCCGCTGCAGCAGGGCGCCCCTTCGAGCTGGACACGGAGACCGCCGCCGTCGCGGAGACGCAGCGATGCAGGAATGCAGGGACGCGCTTCGAGCGACACAGAGGTACGTGACGCGTTGTTACGACGCGTAGAATCGCTAACAAACGCGTTAGTCGTCCGTCTCTTCCCCGCCTGTGGCCTACTCTCGCTCACAGGGCGCGCCTGGCCGAGCTCGCGCACCTTCAAACCCCGTCTCGCCCAATCCATACACCGCAGAAGACTCTGGCCGATTCTCGCCCGCTCCCATCAGCATCGGATCCCCAGGCAGTGGTAGTTACTCTCGGCCCCATTCCCGAACGCAGTCCCTCCCCCAAGGCCAATTTGCCAGTCTCGACGCGCTCGTGTCTGGCCGCCGGCGAGGCTCTGCGTCACCCGATGACGACTACGACTACTATGACCGAGCCCCTGACACAGGGCTCATGTCGCCGCCCCCTAGCGACCTGGACCTCTCCGAACAGTCGTTCCACGATCGGCTTGTCAATAGCATCCCCATGCCTCGGAACGACTCCGATTCTGACGAAGACGACGATGACGACGATGACCCAACCCTTGGATTGGTACACGAGCGTATGCCAACCTCGTCTACTATATCTCTCGATCTTTCGGAGCGGCTGGAAGCTCTTCAGAGAGCCAATGCAGAGCTCAAGAAGAAACTCAGAGACAACACTGAGGCGATGGAGAAGAGGATATCGTCTCAGGAGGCCGAGATCGTACGACTTGAGCAGGAGTTGGAAGAACGGAGGAGTGAACTCGCATATGCCAAGCGATCTGAGAAGGAACTCCGAGCTAAAGACGTGAGTGTATGCGTTCTAGCCGTCGCGCCATCTGCTAAATTGAGATCAACTAGCGTAACAACCAAAGTCAGATTGGAACGCTAGAGAGCAATATTCAGCAATTGTCCAAGTCACTCGAGAATTCTCGGCAGGCGTACCATAATCTCAACGCGCAATATGCTGAGCAGTGCGGTGCGTACTCATCGTGTATACGTTCTGAACCTTTATTAACGTCTCCGTACAGCCGAATCCCAGCGATACCGCGACGATCTTGTCAAACATGACGAGCTGATTGCGCAGCTCCAAATGCAGAACAGCCTGCACGGCGATGAGCTGAAGAAGTGGGAGGAAGAGCAGGCAATATGGTTGGCCCGCATTAAGCAGATGGAAGATAGCTTGACGGCTGCTCAGCATACTCATGCTTCGCTGGACGAGCAGAAGCAAGAGAACATGATGCTCAAGGAAACCATTGACCGTCTGAGGTTCGAGATGGACGAAATGCGCACCACTGCGACTAGCGGTTTGACTTCGAGCGGAACCGCAAGCGCGAAGGGGACCATCAGCCGCAGCCTTGGGGCCGAGTTAATGAGTAAGATGAACGAGGGAATGTGGAATGACGAGGCCAATACGTCCCAAGAGGAGCCGGAGCAAGAGGAGGAGGTTGTGGAGGAGGAGGGCTCGGAGGATGAGGACGTCATCCAGACTATAATTACAAGGACTAAGCGGGTGAGCATACTCTCATTTTCTTCGCAGGACATCGACTCACCATGCGCTGTTGTTTCTTATGCCGTCCACAGAAAGTTGCCAGTCGTGCGAGGAAGATCGAAACGGTTCAGTACGAGGAAACCAAGGAGTACTCGGATGCAGCCATACAGCACGATGTTTCGACACGAACCTTTTTCGCCCAAACCGACCCGGAACCCCGTCCTGTCGTCTCCTCCTTCAGTGTTCAGACCGATGAACCCGAAACTGCCTCGAAGCAAATTACCCCAGAGCCCGCTCCCGCTACATCGGAGATGCAGATCCAAACCGATGATCCAGAGCCTGAGGCATCCGGGTCGGGATCTCCGCATACCGAAGATGATGACGAGACGTTGGCTTCATCATCCTCTACGCTTCTTCCCCCAACGCCGAAAGCTCAGCTCGAGCATCACCTTCATGACCTGCCTCCGTCATACCACCAGGTTGCGGGACAGGACCAGGACGAGTTGGCGATCCGCGTAGCGAACGAGACGTTGAAGAAGTGGCATAACGGTCTCAAGCTTCCTTTCGAGCCGGTTCCCGGCGGCGTGTCCGAAGACGTCGTCGAGGATTGGAAAGCGCTCAAGGAGGAACTGGGCGTGGGTTGCAGCGCGATTGACCGGCTGGTCGAGGAGTCCGCGCGGACAGGCCCGCCACGACCTGGCAACGACAAGGAGCGGCGGCGCAGCCGGTTCTACAACATCTACAACACGTACGTTTACGGCGACAAGGAGAACGGCGCAGGCTCTCTCCTGTCCAGCGCACAGATGTTTGTGTTCTGTGTCGGCGCGTCAGCCGCTGTCGCCTTCCTCGTGGGCTCCGCTATGACCCCACAATACTACATTCCCGGTGGTGCCACATACTACGACCGCGCGGCGTGGAGCAGCTTCAATTCGATACAAGCCGTCGGCGAAGGTTTTGCTGGCGATGCGTACCGGTCGACGGCGTTCTGGGGCCTCCTCGGTCGTGTTGGTGGCGGTGCGGCGCGCAGGCTGCAAGGCTGGCCAACATGAGCCCGCTGCGTGTCTTCCCTCCTTCCTCTCGTCTTCCATCGCTCCCCACCTCATCCACGCACGTACTTATCTCTTCATTTACGACACGACCCATCATCCAATCCTATGCTGTACGTTTATCCATGCGCATAAGTTAAACCAGATACCCATCTCCCCCGCATTTTTTGGAGGCCTACATCCATGCATTGATACATCTCCCTCAAGCTTATTCGTAACGTTACAGTATAATACTAGCACTAGTTTTCCTTCCATGTTTCGATCTGTAGGATTCACCTCGTTATGCCATGCCTTGTTGATATGCTGTGCCATGATTCTTCCTCGCTTTGCTTGTTCATCTTCTCGTAGGATGCTCTTGTATTTTGGACATGTGAATCAGACTCCTCACTCAACCTACGTTTCAGCCGAAGCCCCTCGACGTCAAACAAGGATCCTCGAGGTACGAGAAACACATGTCTCCAACTACAACACGACATCCGTACTGTTCGTATGCTGATCTAATTCGCCGCTAGGACCGTCGCTTTGCGAAGTCTCAACAAAGCAAGCGAGCCTTCTAGGGCCTTCGAGGTGCTCTTGCAATGGTCACCGCCATCCAGGTGAGCTAGCCGAGCCGCTCGGGGTCCTTGCGGCTTAATTAAAGGACCACGAGGCTTCCTCCAGGACACACAACACGCCGGGAGAGCGAGATACAGGGGTCTGATTTCGCCTGATTTCCACACGCCGCGTGTATCGAGCGTGCAGGGTGCGCAAAGCGGGATGCGACACGGGTTATATACCCTCCAGACCTCCCGCGTCGTCTTCAGAATCTGCTTCTCACCCACCTTACTACGCTTCTTGTTCATTTACCCTTTTTTCACGATCCACGTCCGGAACGATGGCTCAGCACAACGTCGAGAGCGTTACGATTGCGTGAGTTGCGTTCGATCTGATGTTTGCACGGGGAGACTCACAGGGTATGCAGGGTCATGGGCGCGACCGGCGCCGGAAAGTCCACCTTCATCAACCTGGTCAGCGGCTCGAAGCTGCGCGTCGGGTACGGACTCGAATCATGCACGTCCGACGTGCAAATCGGACAGCCGTTCATGCTCGATGGCAAAATGGTCACCCTCGTCGATACTCCCGGTTTCGACGACACCGTGAAAACCGAGGCCGAAATCCTGCGGCTGATCTCTGACTTCCTTGCGACTTCGTAAGTCCCCTTCGAACATTTCTCATAGGAAGCAAAAGCTCACAGAGAATGTAGATACGAACAGGGTCGTACCCTTAGCGGGGTCATATTCCTTCACCGAATCTCCGACTACCGCATGGGAGGCGTCGCACGCAAGAACTTCCGACTCTTCAGAAAGTTGTGTGGCGACGACGCCCTGAACCATGTTGTGGTCGCAACCAACATGTGGGGCGATGTCTCCCTTGAAATCGGCGAGCGTCGGGAGCGCGAGCTCTCCGAAAGCGATCTCTTCTTCAAGCCCGCCCTCGACAAGGGTGCCCAACTCCGCCGCCACGACAACACCCTGGAGTCGGCGTACACCATCATCCGCTCTATCATCGGCTTCGCTCCACAGCCCCTTCTCATCCAACGCGAGACCGTCGACGAGGGCAAGGCCCTTGCGCAGACTGGCGCCGGGCAAGATCTACAGGCCGAGCTCGACCGCCAGGCCGCCAAGTACCGCGGCGAGATCTCTGCGCTCAAGGGCGAGATGGAGGACCTCGTCAAGGCGAAGGACGCGCAGCACGACGAGGAGATGCGCGAGATGCGCGATTCGCTCGCGGAGCTGCGCGTCCAGCTCGAGAAGGTCGAGGGCGAGAAGGAGAAGATCCGCGCGGAGCACGAGAGTAGCAACCACACGCAGGAGGAGAAGATCAAGGAGATGCTCGCCGCGGTCAAGACGCACGAGGACGAGGTGCGGCGCCTGCAGGAGCAGACGGTGCACCAGGGCCTGCGCATGAAGGAGCTCGAGGAGGCGGTCGAGGAGGTTGAGAGGCGCGCGGCCGAGGAACAGACGCATCGCGCGAAGGTCGAGGAAGACCTGAAGAAGACCAACGCCGTATACCAGGAGGAGATGGAGCGAATGCGCAAGGACTTCGAGCGCAAGCTCGAGCAGGCGCGGTACGAGGCTGCCCAGCGCAGTAAGCCGGCCCCGGCCCCCACCACGCAGGATTCTCACTGGACGACGATCTACCGGGCTACGAGGGAGGGTCGTGGCGTCTGGGGCCTTGTTCTGGACCATTTTTTCAGCCCGCCCTCCTGGCCGAGGGCTTAGACAGACGTCCGATAGATGCCGCCTGGCTTGTCTAGCATCCGGTCAACTGCATTTCCTTCGTATCCTAAGTATTTTTATCTATTCCTCACCACATTGTAAAATAGTCCATCATCGCCCTGCTACGGATTTGTACGTTTTGTAAATCAATGTTCTGCAATTCATGACCCGATAACGCGTCAGTCACTGTACCGACAACACTGAATCCAATAGCCTCGAGCCTATAATGATCTTGTGTACATTCGTGGGCTGGCGAACCATCGCGGTCGGGACAACCCTCGATAAAGAGCTTGCAGCGATTCCACGATTACGGCATTGGCTTGCGAGGCCACGAGTTGCCATTATGACCTGTCTGTCCGCGTCAAAGCGCTGAGTTCCGTGAGGAGTAGCAGTTTTCAGTAAATCAACCATATTATAGACGAAGAAATGATCCTTGTACGGGGAATTGCGGTCGGAGTTTAGTCAATGAGAAGGGCGCATCAACGGCGCATCACCTTGACCAAAAGGGTGAACTGAGCTTCACCGCAGCTTATCATCTCTGCACGAATGCGTGCCACACCCGCCTCATCCGACGCGTGTAGCAAATTTCATCGGAATATTTTAGCTCATAACTGACCCACAGGCTGTCCACGGAGTTCGAGCGGCGCGCACAATTGGCGTGTATCTTCGAAGACTTCGGCTAGCGGAATGCGCTCGTCCTCATGCTTGCGAATCTTGATGTAGACGTGCAAAACCGCGTGTACGGCATGCAGCAACGTCACTTCCCGGCCGTGCGGCTGTATTCCTTCTGCTACAAATACGCCATCGACGGAGGCCGGCGTTGTTCAACCAACACTTGTTCAATATGGGGGATAGCCAAGACGCTGTAACCATCGCGTACGGTGCATCGCCTATACCTTGTGTACTTGTTCACTGACATTGGCTCAGTGTAATGGGCGCTACAGGCGCTGGGAAATCTACCGTGCGTGCAGTGCTTGTTTTACCGTCGAGAAACTCAGTCTGTTGCTAGTTCGTCAACCTTGTCAGCCAATCAAATTTGCAAGTCAGCGACGGCCTAGAATCGTGTACTCAAGATATACATGTTGCCAGTCCATTCGTCTTGGACGGCAGAACGGTCACGATCATCGATACCCCTGGCTTCGACGATACTCACAAGGATGAGGCGGAAATCCTTAGGCTCATAACGGAATTCCTCGCGACTACGTGAGTACTGGACTTCACTTGACCAGTAACCCATTGACAAGCCCTTGTAGCTACAAGGAAGGGCGCAAACTGAACGGTGTCATTTTCCTACACCGCATCTCGGACGCTCGGATGACCGGGGTCTCCCAGAAGAACTTCCGACTCTTCCGCAAGATATGCGGCGACGGTACCCTCAAGAATGTTGTCATAGTCACAACAATGTGGGACACGACCGCGCGCGAGGTCGCAGAACGACGGGAGCGTGAGCTAGCGGAGAACCCGACGTTCTTCAAGACTGCCCTCGACCGCGGCGCGCAAATGCGGCGACACAACAACACCATCGATTCCGCACGCCGCATTCTTCGCACCATCATGGGATTTCCTCCCGAAATTCTCCGCATACAACACGAGACTGTCGATGAGGGCAAGGCGTTGGTGCAGACGGACGCCGGCCGGGACCTCAACGCGGAGCTGGCGCGCGTAGAGGTGAGGCACCGCGAGGAAATCAACCGTCTCAAGGAAGAGCACCAGGCGGCGACCGCGCAGCGCAGCTCCGAACACTTCGAGGAGGTGCGCGACCTTACCGCACAACTTGCGGAGTCCAGACAGGCGCTTCAGAAGATCGAGAGCGAGAAGAAGACTCTTACGGAGGAGAAGCAGCACGATAAGGCGGCCACAGAAGACAGGTTGAAGCGGGTATGGCAGGAGGTCACCAGACGCGAGGAGGATCTGCGACGAGTGTTGGGAGAAAGGGATGCATACCACCTTCAGGCGGAAGAGGCGAAGAGGAAGGAGGCGCAGGAGGCGAGACGTCGCGAACTTGCAGAAAAGATGCTGGATGACATGAGGAGGGCTGGCGCTGCTCGACCGCAGGCTGAGCCGCCACATGGAGCTCTCGGCGCTGTTGTAGTAGTCGTTGGTCTTGCGCTGGGGTTCCTGTTCCGGCATCGTTGAGGGCCTGTACTTGTTTCTTAACCATTTCGTAAATATTTTCATGTATGTATATTGCTTCATGTCATAGATTTACTGTGCTTCGAATGTTGCATTGTGCCGAAGGGCGCATCAGATGGCGGGTCGCCGTATTGATCAATTTATTAGGCGCCGCAACTCTGAGTCGATCGCATACTTTGCTCAACATTCACTTTACAGATAAATTCAATGGTGCTGCGCCAAGTATAACAAATTGTAGTAGTGCGTTGATAAACCCTGGTTTCCGCCGCGGTGCGCTGCCCCACGCGTTTTCTGGCCTGTACTTGGGTTTAATGCAGAACATTGCTTCCCAGTCCTTGGGCGCAGACCGGTAGCTGCTCTCGTTCTCGATGATCCTTCATCAGGGGTACACGGTGCGTGAAGAACTCAGAGTGCGTCCTCCACGCCGGAGTGGTGCATTCTCTGTCTTCTTGCAACTTCACGAGCAAGAACTTCTAGAACTCTTCATCTCCGCCACGCAGCATCCTGTCGTAGAGCCCGCGAATGTCAACGTGCAAGGTGCATTCCTACAGCCCACTGCTTCCAGGATTATTACATATAACTGCACAGGTATAGTAGACCTGACAGCAGATTCCCTTCCTTCACGGAACAACATGCAGAGCAAAAGCGAGTCCGTGATCATCGCGTACGTCGCCAGTGTCCTGGCTCTTCACGACCGAGATGAATCCCAAGTTCTGTTTCCTTCAGAGTCATGGGGGCTACCGGGGTTGGAAAGTCTACAGTAGGATGCTTGATCTGTATATCGAAACGATGCTTATATTGGGACAGTTCATCAACCTCGTCGCTGGTGGCGGCCCGGAAGCACAACCAAATGACTACTTGGAGTCCTGCACGAAGGATGCTGTCGCTACAAAACCGTTCTTACTCGACGGACGGAGCGTTACCTTGATCGACACGCCAGGGTTTGACCCTACGGAGGGGAACGAGGCGCAGGTTCTCAGGTTAATATCAGAGGTTCTCGTTAACAGGTATGCACATCGCAATCGTTGAATCTCTCCATATTATCCGAAGATTTATATAAAACCGCACCACTACAGTTATAAAGAAGGAAAAAAGCTAAACGGCATCCTATACCTTTCTCGAATCTCGGACGTCCGGGTAGGGAATGCGACACCACGCAACTTCTGTCGATTTCGCAAGTTATGCGGAGACGACACACTCAAGAACGTCGTCATCGTCACGACGATGTGGGACATTACACCATGCGAGGCCGCCGTGCGGAAGGAACAAGAGATGGCACAGAACCCAGCCCTATTCAAGCCAGCCATCGACCGCGGCGCTCAAATGGCACGTCACTACAACACCATCGAGTCCGCACATCACATTCTCCGCATCGTCCTTGGGTTCCCGCCTGAGCTCCTTCGAATCCAGCGCGAACTCGTCGACGAGGGCAAGACCCTATCCGCAGCCATGGATCTCACGCTCGAAGCGAGGTTCATCGAGGAGTTGGCGAAGGTGGGGCAGCAGCACAACGCGATACTGCGGGAGCGTGACGAGCTCCGCGCACGCGAAGTCCAAGCTGTGACGGCGCAGCTCAGCGCGTTGTGCGTTGCTCGGGACAGACTTGAGAGCGAGAACAGGGCGCTGGCGGAGGGGCTAGAGGCCGAGAAAGAGAGGTCGAGGCGTCTGACGGAGGATGTCCAAAGGCGCGACGAGAGGCTTCGTCAGGAGCAAGCTGCTAGGAAGATTGAGATGGAGGCGGCGGCAGCTCTGACGAGGGCGGATATCAGTAGACGTGACAGAGAACTACTTCGAATGCGGGTCGAAATCGAGGCGGCGAGGGCCAGGGAGCGCGAGGACGCCGGAAAATATGAACGGGAGCGGCTTGCGTTACTGATGGAGAAGGAGAGGCTCCAACGTGAACAGGAGGCGGCAAGGCTCAGGGCGTTGGAAGATGCCTGTAAGATCGCCGTGAGGGCGAGCGCCGAGAGTCGAAAAGTCGAGGTATCGAGCGAGCGCGGCGGGAGATCTTCAGGGGAGGATTCGAGCGAAACGAAGGTGACGCGAGAGGAGTGAGTGGTCAAGTGTTTCGTTCTTTGTTGTCCTAAAGTTCTATCTACGTACATGGGGACTTTATACATACGGTAATCTACTGCGGAACGAGGCGGAGTCCGAGTCATACATAAGTACAGCCAACAGGTACGAAACGTGCTACGGAAAGTGCTACGGAAAGCACTACGGGGGACAGGAATACTTAGTGTTGTGCGGGCCCGGCTCGGCTCGGAAGCCCGGGCTTGGGCCCGGCTCGGAGGGCTCAGGGCCTCGCAAACGTTCAAGCCGGGCCCTGAGCCTGCAAGCAGGCCCGGCTCAGGCGGGCTTGGGCTCAGGCCCGGGCCTTATAGGCGCAGTGGAGGATAGGAAATAATACTTCAAAAATAATATCAGTGAGTCATAATGAGACAGAGAGATCGATATACGCGGCGAGGACTTACTTGAAGTGACCCGATCGTATTCAACACTCGTATAGGCATGTCGCGAAGCCGTCGACAAACCTTCCCACGGGTGGTCAGAACAGTCGACCAAGTATAGCCGTAGGTACGTTGCATGGAACAAGCGGGAAAGAGCAGAGAACTAAGATAGGACGTACACAGTGAATATCAAGCTGAAGAGCCGGGAGAAATGGCCTCCGGACGACCACCCCTCGCGGTATCCTCAGGCCCGGGCTTGAAGGCCTGCAGGGCCGGGCTTTCAGCTCAAGCCGGGCCCTGAGCCCCCTCAAGCCGCCACCAAGGGCCCGGCTCGGCCGGGCTGCCCGCAGTCGGGCTTTGCAGGCTTTTAGGCTTCAGGCCCGGCCCGCACAACACTAGGAATACTGTGCGAGATGACTCGCACAGTGACTCGAGGGAGGCGTGGCGACTACGCTGTAAACTACGGAGTCGCGGCGCAGTCCAGAAAACATACCGCAAAGGGAAACAGACGCCGTATCCCTTACATTCGCCCTCCAGCCTTGCAAAGCAAGGCTTGACTAGCGTAAGGGGTCGAGGAACGACGAGGATTGCCTAATTAGGCATGAAAGCCATCAGCCGTCCCATTTTGGGTGAAGTAGGCGCCATCGTTGGCCTGGTTGTCGTCCACGACATCGACCACCATCTCAGCGATCTCCTCGTACGCCGGAGGGTCTTGATCCATGGGATCATCAATAGGAACGACTGCAGGTGCGTCTTCGACCTCGCGTCTAGGGGGAAGAGGTCTGTACTGACGGACACGTTGGCGACGTCGCAGGGAAGATGAGCGTCCCACGCGAATTGCGTTGAAGGGGACACCCCGACGACGATGCCGGTAGCGTCCGCGATGTCGGTTGCGAGGGTGGAAGGGGGTAGGAGCCCGGCGAGAGTTGAAACGAGCACCATAGTGAGGTGCAATCCTCTCGTTGGAGAAGCGCGCCGCCCGAGTGTTGGAGGCAATATCGGGGTCGATCCTGCCCACCAAAGGTGCGTTAGGCTGGAAAGCACGAGTGGAGGATCCTTGGGTCTGACTAGAAGCCACAGGGATGCTACCAAATGCGCTCTGAGCGTCCGGAGGCTGCCCGCCGGAGACTATCACAATCGGTGAGTAATGTCCGACGTGCTGACCCATTCCGGTACTCATACCATGGACTTTGGTAGCCCCAATGAGCGGCTTAACGTCGTTCAACGTCAAGGCAAGGCGGTGACGCTGCCGATAGATGTCGTAGCCATCGGGAGTTTCGCCGGGGAAGGGTTCACCATGGATCACACATGCAAGAAGAGCATGCGCATACTGGTCACAGGTGACCTCAGTGACGGCGGTGTAGTCGGAGTAAAGCATAGTAGCAGAGGATAGAGAATTGATGTCTGGTTCGTGCTTTTTCACCTCGCTTTTCCGACGTGCTTTATACCGATTTCCGCTAGGACCTGGGCCATCGTCGAACGGCACTAGAACGTGCGCCAACGCGACAGAGTCATTTTTCGGCGGCGATGCAACATGCGATGAGCCACTAGCCATGGCGGTGGGCGTAATTGCACGGGTCGAGCTAGAAGCCAATCGACGGGGATCTGTGATGCCCATAGCCTCGCAGTATGAGGACAGGGCCTCCAAATGTTTCGCTTCGTCGTAGGATAACCAGGTAACGTCTCCGTTCGTCCATTGTACTTCAAAATTGGCTGATGAACCCCGACCAGAATGCGAGAGAATTCGGTCAACCGACCATTCGGTAGATTGGTCGCCAAAACCCGGTAACTGGTGAAGAAGACGTCCTGGAAAGCGTCGGTCGTCATTGGGTATGTGCGGGCGCAAAAGTGAAGCATGGAAAGCGTCATTGATTCCCTTTCGTTTCAGCTCCGGTGACAGTTCAAGGCGATAGGTTGCGCCGAGCTCGATCTCTGTCAAGATTCGGAACGGTCCAAGATATTTTGGGACTTGTCGTGGAGGCTAGGCTCAACACTAACAGAAGGGACTCTTAGCGGGATCAGGACGACAGGGCGGTGGTGGGCTTGAAAGC